>SKCR01048232.1:0-45584 GCA_019454045.1 Zanthoxylum bungeanum
TCCCTACCGGTAACATCTCCCAGATCAGGGATGTTACAAGGTCTATTTGGTCCCCGTGCTAGCTTAATATACTGTAGCAAATTTAGTATAACTAGATAGTCCATCTATATACTCACATATGTATATATAATATTAATATGATTAATAATGTTATTTTGTCACACTTGGAACTTTATTTTAAAATTTAATATGTGGTTTAATAATTATATGATAATTATTGAATACATAATATTAAATTTTATATGATATAATTTAATGAGCCAAATTTGGAATTTCTAAATTTTGGGTTTTGGAAACCCTTGGTGAGTTATGCTAGGTTGCCAAATTCTTGAATTTAAATTTAGGAGTTATATCTTTTAAAAGGGTGATGACCTTTTAATTTGGTAACATCATTTTAATTATGGTAATTAAAAATTGATGTTATAAAATTTATTAGAAATTCCTTACTTTGGTCGAAATTTTTCTTGGTGGAAGGGGAAGAGTTTTATTTATTTTGGAAACAAATAGCCCTATGTATAAATTGGTTTCTAATTTTCTTTTTTGAAATTTCTTTCATATGCAACCCTAGCCTCCATATTCTTCATCTTCATACTCTCTCAAATGTTGAGAAAACAAGAAAAATAACGAAAAACCTTGTGTGACATTAATCTCTAAAGTGTTTAGGGATTAGTTTTGTGAGTTTAGCCCACACTAGTTTCTATTGCTAACGAGACATAGCACGAAAGTCCATTGGTGTTGAACCAAAACTCATATTCTTCCTTCTTCTTTGACCCACGGCAATGAGCATAATGCTCATTGCCGAGCATAATATTGGTGAAACATGGCTCAATTTGTTTTGTTCTTAATCGAAAATTTTTTAGGAACACATAGGGTTATTTTAGGGCTGTGTTAGGGCTATTTATAATTGAAAAATAATACTTGAAACACAGCAGTGAGTCACACAAATAATGGGCTATTTGAGGATGTAAAATAATCCAGTTTTGTGCTGTTGTTTGGGGGCTGAAATTTTGTACAAAACACAAGTAAAATTTCAGTGGTGTTGCTGGAAACTTTTTGCCAAGAGGAGAGAAAGGTAGAAAAAATTTTCAAGTCTGATCTCGGGTGCCTAACGTGTTTCCACTACGCTAGGAAAGTGGTTCATACAATTGGCATCAAGAGCAAGGTTGAAAAGTGTTCTTAACCCTTCTCCTTTTGATTTAAAGTTAATGTTTTATATATTTATATGAGTTATAAATACTGATATGCATGTTTAGATGAGTAGACAGAAAATAACATTCATGAGATGAATGATTATTGTTATTTCATGTGATGAATGGATTTTGCATTGGTCGTAAATTTTTCCGGCTCTTATTTTTATGTTGGTTTTGGTTTTGGGATGTAAGGCCAAAAGGCCAATTATTTTGATTGTTGTAATTTATATTTTCCTATGTAAAAAATTTCAATTGTTGTAATTTGGAGCACTAAATTCGCAAAATAAGCCAACACCACCTTGGAACGTGATTTGAAAACGAGAGGATGTCTTGAGATTTTTGTACTAATTAGATTAGTATAGGAAAAATAAGAGACCGGTCAATGCAATTTATTTTTTTTTATATTATATGTATGTTTAATTCAAAATGTTTGAATAACATGTCATATAGCTTAGGGTGCGTACTCTTGCTCTTGCATTTCACATGCATAATCACTCTAGAAATGAAAAGTGATTTTATGTGATTTAAATTGTTCAAATTAGAATATGATTTGCATGGAAAACAATTAATTGGATTAATTAGTTTTATGATTTAAAATTTGAAATTATAATATAATGGGCTTAATTAGTGCATCATGAATTCCATTGGTATATAGGATGGAAAATCGGATATAAATTCCATAGCCGAATCTGAATGGACGGTAATGTGGTTTGCACTCGAGATATAATTCCTCGTACCTTTGGATTTTATAACGCACTAAGATTTATTAAATATTTTAATCAAATTTTGATCACTTTATAATTTTGAAATTTTAAACTTGTTAGTGTTCTAGTATTTTGAGAGTTAAAATATAATAGGTCACTAATGCTACTCAAATTAAATTAGTTTAATTGAGTAAAATAATTATTAGAGACTAATAGATATTAG
The DNA here is from genome assembly GCA_019454045.1 of Zanthoxylum bungeanum. Taxonomy (NCBI): domain Eukaryota; kingdom Viridiplantae; phylum Streptophyta; class Magnoliopsida; order Sapindales; family Rutaceae; genus Zanthoxylum; species Zanthoxylum bungeanum. The sequence continues at coordinate 2,118 of SKCR01048232.1, forward strand.
TGATATAAAATTTTAAGAGTTAAAATTGGTTAGGTCACTAATGGTGAACTAGTGTAAATAAGAGTTATGATTTAGCCGCCATAAATTTATTCACACTAGTAAATTAAAATATTAGATATTTTAAAAATAGAAACTTTAAATTTAAAATAATGAGTGGGAGAGGGTTTTTATGACAGTATTTCCCGCGGTCTCCGTTGATAGTCCGAAAATATAAGATTCAAATGATGCCTCAAGACGGCTTTATTTTCGTCCCCCTACGGATGGTGTCCATTTTGGGGCAATATCAAGTTTAGATTTCGAGTGGATAGGGATTCTAAATGTATCTGGTGAACTGACCTACCCTATGACGACACTTCACTAGTTATGTCCAAAGGTCCCAAAACGACGGGTTACACTCACAAAGGAATGATTAAATGTTAATCAAAATTTCTTGATCGAATCAAACGGTAGTTGGTTAATATTGGAATAAGAGTTATTCTCGTATATATTAATCAATTGAGATTGTCTCGATCTATCATATAAATACTTGACCTACCATATGGCGGAACTTATTTATGTGATGATAGATTTCTGTGGCAGAGTAATTCTATTGGGTTTCTAATTCGTTATTCATGGTTCATGCATCATGTTTAATTTTATGCCAAAATTATTTGATAATTTTAATATGCGATGAATGAATATTAAATGCATGTTTATTTTTTCTTTCAGTCATGGTTTCTCCAATTATTTCCATACTTTAAAATGATAAATTAACGGGAGAAAACTATGTTAACTGGAAAAGTAACATGAACGCTATCCTAGTCTGTGAAGACCGAAAGTTTTTCCTAACAAAAGAGTGTCCTCCGGAGCTGGCCAGAAATACTGGCCAAGCTGTGTGCGATGGCTACCAAAAATGGGTCACGACTAATGAGAATGACCGCTCATAGTAGGGATGTCTAAGGTTTTTACTACAAAGCATGAGCCTATGGCTACAGTTTCTCAGCTGATGGAGTCATTGTAGGGCATGTTCGGGCAGCCTTCGGAGCTTCAACGTCATGAGGCCATGGTCTCAGAGATGACTGCTAGGATGAAGGAAAAGACATCAGTCCCAGAGCATGTCTTGAGGATGATGACCTCTCTCAACACTACCAAAAACCATAGAGCTCGTATTGACGAGCTGAGCCAAGTGACCATGATTATAGAAACTCTTCTGAAGAGTTTCCTGTAGTTTAAAAGCAACTATGTTATAAACAAGTTGACTTTTACATTGACTCAGCTGCTTAATGAGCTCACCCACTACGAGTCCATACTTGTGGATCCTCGTAAGCCCAGTGCTGAGGAAAATGTTGCTGAGTCTTCTAAATCTGCAAAGATAAAGAACAACAGATCTGGGAAGGCTAAGGCTAAGCCCATGAAGAATAAGAACAAGAAAGGCTCCAAGGATGCCAAGCCTAAGGGAAATTTTTCCACTGCAACAAGGACGAGCATTGGAAAAGGAATTTTCCTAAATACCTTGTAGAGCTGAAAGAGAAAAAGGCTACAGGTAAATATGATTTACTTGTTATCGAATCTCTATTAGTGGAGGATGATAAATCCGCTTAGATTGTCGATTCTGGAGCCACTAACCATGTTTATTCTTCTTTGCAGCTACTGGACTTATGGAGGGACCTTGATGAAGGTGACTACACCATGAGGGTCAGGACAGAGGATGTCATTTCAGCAAGAGCAGTGGGAGTTTCCAATTTAAATTTTATAAATAATAGTTATTTAAATTTGAACAATGTGTTATTCATTACTGGTTTTTGTAGGAATTTGATTTCTGTTTCCAAACTTTTGGATGATGGTTTTTTCAGTTTCGTTTAATAATAATCTAATTATTATTGGCAGAAATAGATTCACCATATGCGCATGAAACTTGAATATAACTTGCATGTATTAAGACTGTTAACACATAGGTTACTGTTCAACACTGAAATGGTTAAGGTTGAGAAACCTAAAATAAAATGGCAAAAGATTTCTCATGTTGACACATATCTGTGGCATCTTAGACTTGGTCATATCATCCTTGACCGAATAGATAAGTTGATAAAGAATGGAGACTTAAACTAGTTAAAGCTCGGAACTTTACCAATAGGCAAATCTTGTTTAAATGGAAAAATGACCAAGAGACCTTTTATTGGAAAATGTATAAGAGCCAGTCAATCACTTGAGCTAATACATTCAGACATTTATGGATCGATGAATGTACACGGGGTGGTTATGAATACTTCTTCACATTTATTGACGATTATTCAAGATATAGGTATGTTTATCTAATGCAACATAAGTCAAGTACTTTTGAAAAGTTCAAAGAGTATCGTGCTGAGGTTGACAACCAGTTAGGTAAAACGATCAAAAATCTATGATCAGATCGTGGAAGAGAATACCTTGATAGAGATTTCGAGGAATTCTTAGTTGAACATGGGATAATATTCCAGCTCACAACACCTAGAACACTATAATAAAATGGTGTTGCAGAGAGGAGAAATCGTACCCTACTAGACATGATAATATCTATGTTTAGTTATCGCTCACTACCTAGTTCGTTCTGTGGGTATGCATTACAGACATCAATGTTTATCCTTAATGTAGTTCTATCTAAGTCTATTCCTAAGACTCCCTTAGAGTTGTGGAGTGATTTTAAAACTAGTTTACGATATTTCCGCATATGGGCGTGTCTAGCACATATGCTGAAGAATAAGACTACTAAGTTGGAGCCACGTTCTCAGGTGTGCCTGTTTGTAGGCTATCCTAAGAAGACTAGGGGTGGATTCTTTTATAGCCTTGAAGATAACAAAGTATTTGTTTCGAAAAATTATACGTTTTTAGAGGAGTACTATATGAGGGAGTTCAAACCTTAAATTAAAGTGTTACTCGAGGATTTACTTGTTGGTTTGACCAACACACCATCATCAACGACAATTGACAAACATATAGCACCTTCGATATCTGAGCATCCGATGCCAATTTGTCAGAATGATCTACCACCTAGATATATTGGGAGGGTTGTATGACAACCTGATCACTATCTAAGAGTTGGAGAGGCACAAGTTGTCACATCTAGCTATGGTATAAATGATCCATTGACATATTATAGTGCAATTGATGATTCGGATTAAGAGGAAAGGCTCAAAGCCATTAACCTATAGATGAATTCTATGTACTACAAATCATTCTGAGAACTTATAGACTAACCTGGTAGGGTAAAAATTATAGGTTGTAGGTGGATCTACAAGTATAACATCCCCAATTCGGGAGATGCTATAGGTAGGGAATTGGCCGTACTATTCCACTGAGCCTCTAACTTTCTAACTATGAATAACTTTTTTACTCTTTTCTTAAACACAATCTCATATTCGGGACCATTGCCCAAAACCAGACATAGAATATAAAATAGTATACACACAATTAAGACTCAACATCACTTATATAAAAAACTCCATACATGAGTACTTGTACAAAACTTATTAAACAATTATCTGAAACAGGACTATGCTAAACTTGACTGAACTCTATCTTTGACTCGACCTAGTGGACCAAACCCTCTCATGATTGCCATTAGTATCCATCCTCTCGAGCTCGTCTTCTGGGAATACCTGCAAAATAAAGGAACTGGGAATGAGAGGGGTTAGATCTTTTGAACGATCTAAGTGAATGGATAATTTAAAAGTAGGTACTATAGATGATTTTGAAAACCCTTGGTTCTAAAACCAAATTCATCTCAAATCATCTTTCCTGAAATTCTTTTTAATTGAAAAAAAAAAACTTTCTTACGGGAAAACGTTTCTGAAATATACTTTTTGAAAGTCTCTTATAAACTACTGTTTCTGAAAAGTTTGTTTCAGGGAAAATTGTCTCTGTAAATTATCTCTTCTGAAAATCTGTCTCTGAAAACTAATTTTGAAATCTATGTTTCTGAAAACTGTCTCTGAAAAATCTGACGTATGGGGGAGTTAAGTATCGACATCCCCCTCATACGCCTAACTAGAGCAATGAGTGCAAATCCATGACATTGAGGCATTACATATCACCATCCCCCAAAGCATGCCACTACTTGTCCCTAAAACCAGGGTCTATGGAAGTTACATATTGTCGTCCCCCTAGCTCTGAAATCTAGTGGTCTTGGGGCGTTACATATCACTGTCCCCCAAGCCACTGAACTAGAGTCGGGGGTGCAGATCTATTCTACCCTCTCGACTCTGAATCTAGGATCTAGAGGCATCTGTCATCCCTCGTCCTGAACTACATGTGCACACGATATCTAAATCTGCCAATTCCATCTTTGAGTCAAGTTACATATTGAAATGGGTTTTCCCTATGCCCCGAACACATAAAGCTCAAGTTCTAAAATCATTCTTTCAAAAAAAAATCATCATGTAATAAAACTTATCTTTTAAAAATATTCTATTCTTTTAAAACAACTGAGATAAAATTTGGCTAATGCCCTAAGTGCTTAAAAAGTAAGTCTGGTATCAAAATATATAAGTAAAATAAACTTTGAAAAGAAAGGTCCACTCACTGATTTTAAGATCTAGTTTTTATTACTTAGCTTCATCGAAGAATGATGTGGTTCCTGCGATGATCTATAATCGAGAAACTCAATTAGAATATAAGATATTTGATAGGTTTTGAGGTTAGACTAAATCTCTCAATTCTACTAATCCTTCAACACCACATGACGTGTTATGCTAGTGACTTATCCCATTGCACGTATATGCCTTAATATGAAACTCTTATGGTGGTCCTTAACATTATGGATTGGAAACTAAAACTTAATTAAATGTATCATGTATCGCATCGCGACGCTTACTTGATCAGACTTGAGGCAGAGCCTCTACTCGTTAAGTGTCACGACACAAGGCCTTGGGCATCGCGACGCTCATAATTCCATAAATATACCTGTGAAAATTTCCAGTACGCGTCGTGACGTTGGACTTTTAGCGTCAGGACACTATGAAATTCAGGGCCTAACATCAACTCCCCATGCCTAGTTTGCTCAAAACACTTCCCATACTTTCATACTATAATTCTTACTCAACAATTCTTTAAACCTCAATGTAAACACTTGCTAAACGAACACTCATTAACCCATAGTAACTCTTTAATCTCATAGCCCCAATTAGCTCAATACACTTAGGGTTTCAAGTATTCGGTCTTTAATTACAATAAATTTCCTTGCTCATTATGCCAATAAATGTGATTCCTAGTATGTTTCTAACATCAACATGATATTCTATCATCAAAAATCTACAATCGAAAATTGGGTAAAGAACACTTACTTTATTTCCTTTATTTCCTTCATCATTTAAGTCTTCTATGGTTACTACTCTTCTTATTTGTTTGATATAAGAGTTTTGGCATTTGTTCTCTCTTATTTCCTCCCTCTTCCTTCTTCTTTCTTCTTCTTCTTCTTCTTCTTTCTCCTTCTTCTTCTCTCCATGTTTTCTTCTTTCTCTTTTAAATTTTGGGGATATTTGAATAGTATCCCCCTTTTATACTAGGTGTTATTTGAAATTAGAAGGATTTATAAATTTGGAGAAACTTTGAGAGTTCACTAGAATGGTCATTGGATACTATTCACCTGAATTTTTGAGTTACAGTTTTGACCTGTTTCTGTTTCAAATTTGGAAAAATGTTCAACTCAATAGTTATAGGTCTCGATCTTCTTTCCGATGATATAAAATTCATAAAATTATAGTTCATATGAGAACGTTATAACCCAAATATCATGGGCTGTCCGGAGCAGAACGTAGTGCAGTTTTGTATCGGAATTTCGAGGAATTTATCGATTGTCCTTAAAGTCATTTCATGAGTGTGTATGGATCCAAATATAATTTATGTTATGTAACACTCATCCCATAACGTAACAGTAGTTGAGATTTCTGGTCGTTACAAATTCTCCCCCTTAAATGGATTTTTCCTCGAATCCTTTTGTGGTTTAACTCACTGATTCGTCTAGGGTCGAGGATATAAGAGTATTAGATATTCTTATCTTCCTTATCTTTCTTTTTACTCTTCTATTTGAAACTTAATACCAAAACTTCTCAGAATCTTTTGTTATGCTTGTATACACTATTTTAAAGTTTGTGGGATTCAGTGAACATCTATTTAGTACTTTACACTTACTGTCATACTATAACTACCTTTATGCATCACGAAAATCTTATTTCTAAACCTCTAATTATATTCATCATTCTCTATTTTGACTATTCGTATAATGATCAGTTCCAAAATTATATTATATTCGTGGCCTGTCGTCACACTAATCTTAGTCTCATTCTGATCTGAAACCTCTTATGTCTCTTGCCATGACAACAATAACTTCTAAATATCCTTAGGGACATCTGTTATTCTTCACGTTTTATTATCGTACTTTGTACTATAGTGATTAACCTTTACTTTCCTTTGATCTGTGTATCCCTCAAGTTCTTCGGATACTTTATATAATGTAACCACTTTAATGACCTTATAAGATACGTCTTACTAGATACTTTCTTAGCTCCAAATACTAGATCTTAGTATTATTTCTCATATCTTAGCTATTTAACTTTCTATATTCTTCTTGATGTGCTCTAATTGTTTATGAACTCATTTCTTCAAGTTCTAATATCTCTTTTTATTTATGGGGCCTAAGGCTTCCTGGCTTACTGATGTTATCTACTGATGACTCTTGTACTTAGGATGTTTATTCTCGGTAGTATTTTTAGTGGTTATTCTCTATTCCTTACTATATTATATATCAACCAAACCACCCACACCCGTGGCTAAACCTGTCCCAACTCGTAATGTTTTGGTCAGCTTAAGCTATGGCTGGTTACCCAGTTTATTTGCCCGCTATTACATTATATTTCAATAAATCTGTTTCGAGTCATCCCAACATTTTCCACCACGGTGTACTGTGAAAGAAACATGTAGGTTATACTTGTTATCTTTGTTTAATCGCATATTTAATTGAGTTTCATTTTCTTGATAACGTCCAAAGACTCGCTGTTATTCGTTATACAATGTATCATACTATTACTCTTCTTCTTCAGTCCTTAAATGGGAAATGTTAGTTAATATGGCCTGTGTTGAAAGTTGTCACCCATATATTCCTGACCTTACTTGTCCAATGCTTCTTTTTTCCATTAATCTATATTGGTAGTCTCTCTCTTAAATTATTTACTGGAGTTCCTTTCTTATTCTCTTTGTTCTTATCATATATCTAGATCTTATGGGTTCTCTGTCTTTATCTTCTTTCTGAGGGTACTATCTTTGAATTGTCTCTTTACCTTATCTTGTATGATATTTACTACACTATGGTTTTACCTATTTCTAGGGATATCCTGAGGTGACCATCAAGGTTCATCTTAACTATTATGGTATAATAAAGGTTGGTAGGGTGGACTGTGCTGTATTTTCATGTTATGCTAATTTATAAGCTTGGAACTCCCATACTTACTAGTGTTGGCCCCCACATTAAGATACTATTGCTAGGTGTTATCTGAATTGTCTCTCGTTTCAACTTCACTCTTGATCATAGATCTTACTATTGATCGATCTTACTTTCTGACCATCGATCCTACTATCTTTTATTTTGAACCCTCTCTAGGGTCATGCTCTCTAAATAATCCATTATGTTGCCTCTGTATTTTTTCCATTAATCTCTATTGTTTAACCATCTTAAGTCGTTACTCTTTGTCAAAATCCTACTATACTCTATTTATATTCCTCCTTATGAAGTCTACTACGCTACTTAGATTTTCTTCTCATCATAGTTCTTTGAACTCCCTATACCTTTACTCCCTTGGGAACTCTATCAACTTTGATAACTTAGGACATCTCTACTAAATTTCTTGGTTTGGGTCTTTACTCCCTTAAGGATTTCCAATTCAGCGATGGCTTCCAGATTTGGGCTCGACTTATTGTGATTTCGAACTACTCCATCTCATTCTTCTTATCTATATTCTTTTGAACTTCTTTGGTTTGGCTATCTAGCCATTTTTCAACTCATTTATTGTGTCAAATACACTCATTTACTGGTTCTTCTTCTTACCGGGCTATGAGTATAGGAGTGAGTATACATTCCATGGAAATCTGTGAATACGTATTCCTATTATTTACTTAAACTTTGTAATGGTCTAGTTAGGTTTTCTTAATCCTACTAGAGTCGGGGCTGCTGGAAGAAAGAGTTGTCATTCATTCATCCAGGACCTAGGTGGACTTACTCAATATCTTGGGGTTCCACGAATCTCTTCACCTATTCTGAGGTCTTACAATCATTTTCGTCTTCAACTATATTATCTCTGTTACTATATTTACTAAACTTATTTACTACTTCTACATCTCCCTTTAATATCCTCAAACCCTATTCCTTGGCTCTATTATATGTTATTAAGGCTAGTGCTGGCGTATTCCCCTAGACTCCTTGATAGACTTCTACTCTATGCTCTTACTATGGGCTACAATTATGCCATTTAACCTTGTTATTCGTAATAGTATCTTTGTTAGCTTGTTGTGATATTTTATGTCGTACTGTAAGTGTACGGTGTCAAGTTTTAGTAATGATAAGTGAGCGAGTGTCGAACCGTTGGGATTGTGTCCAACTCACACTAAGTACTATAATTAATAAACCTAACTTTATTTAGAAGTAACTTTAAGATACAATTGATTTAAATCTGAAAACTAAATACGTATGTTTCACCTAGCTATCCCCTACGTCTTTGTTATGCAATTTAATCTTTATTCAATTGTATTATTTATAAGTCAAGAATCCTAAAGTATTCCACTCCCTCTCCCGAGCAATAGTGAAAAGATTATTAATTACAGACTTCGATATCTCTATAAAAATCTAATAATTAACAATTCATTACGTTTTGTGATTCTTTGTTAACGACTACAAATGAATTATAGATTCTCCTGAACTCTATAAAACTCCTAAGTTATATTATTTAGATCCTGTTTAAAATCCCTCTCTTCCCAGCGACAGATTCTAAACATTCATCATCTCGATTTGTGGCCAACAAACAGGAAGCATTAAACGCAAAAGTATATAAATAAATTGAATTATAACTTCTTAAGAATCAAACTGGCAATCAATACATAGGTTCAAGCATTGACTAAATCATCCTCTAGAATTATTGTATTAGTTCATGACTAAAGATAAAAATAATATAATCAGGGTCATGAATCTAATAGAAATCATTAGAGTTTAAAGATAGAAACTAAAAGATAAAACCCGAATTGAATCCCTTCATCTACGGACGTCACCGTCTTTGTCTCCTCTGTCCCTCTTAATCTTTCTCTTTGGATCTCTCTAAAATATGTGTTGTGATTCTTTGAGTTGTGTATTGGTCTCATCTTTAGGGTTTTGGACGAGCTTCTATATTTATAAGGAAGTCTTGGAGTCCATTGTACTTATAAACACAACGAATTAACTTTCTGCGCTCTTATCACAGCACTGCGGCGTCAGAAAGTAGCGTTACGACGCTGAACTCTTGAGATTTTTGTATGTGATTCACTAAAGGGGCGTCGTTATGCCAAAAGTGACGCTGGCGGCGCAATCACTTTTTCTGGCTTGTTTTTTCTACATATTTGCTCTTCCCGCGTGCTTCCGATACGTCCTTAAGGTCTTAAAACACATACAAATGCCCCAAGATCCATGTTCCAATGCTTCCTACAAATAAAACATAAAATAAACTACAAATACATTAAATGATACGAAACCAAACAAGATAATAAGCTAAGAATGCATGAATAAGTGGGTAAAAAAAGAACTTATCATAGCTCATACGTATCTCCAATCCACGAGATCTGTCTTTTTTTATTCTCATATGTGTTCCTACCAGTATAGGTCTGATTTATAGGTTCTTACTAGTACTGTGAACCTGCTCATCATTGCTTAGATCGGGTTCTTATTTGTTTAACCTTATAAGTCTCTTTAGTCTTTTCTACATAAACCATCCTTACAAATTCACCACTTATGTCTTAGAATATTAATGTTATATGAACTGAATTTCCGTACGGTTATTCTCTTTCCATGCTGGCATGTACTAGAAAATCATTTTACATCTTTACGGATATCGACGTTTATTGTTCAGATATTCTATATCTTGGTAGAATCTATTACTCATGTGAGACAGATAGGAGATAGACTTTAGCAGGACAGTTTCTTTGACTGGTATTGTTGAAAGATGAGACTCTAAGTAGATCAGGACCTTATCTATTGAATTCTTAGATTAAGGCAATTAGTCATTGCTGTCTAAAATCTTTACTTATTCACCTGTGGGCCCATGTTTGGAGATCTAAAGTCTTTACCACTTTTTTTACATCTCTTGTCTATTGGAACTCCCACATCTAATTCAGATTCCTTGCTTCTTTTATCTTTTTGACTCTTCTTCACTACTAATGAAACTTGCTATCTATATTGAGTACTTAAGGCTATTGGGTCAATTTGAGGGAATTCTATGATTAGGAAAAGTGTCTTCGTAGGAAGAAAGAGGTCTTACTCCGGTTTACTCAGCATATTTTATTCTTTGTCAGGCTCACTTTGTTCTCTTTACTACTACAAGTTCTGGTATTTACTTATTTATCTGTTTCTGTACCTTTATCTCTTATTGGCTCTGGTTACTTGAAAATCTATGTACCACTCTGTAGACACTGCATTTTTGCATGAGCCCGATGATGAGCTTCATATGGAGGCACTACCTGAAAAGTTACGGAAGTTGCGAAAAACAAATGCCATAAGGAAGGAAAACCCCTAAAATTAGTAAGGAAGGAAAACCCCCAAAATTAGTACCTCATCGGATTCAGACTCACTAGCCAGCCTCAGATTCGCTCACCCAGGTTCTGCTTCAAACCTTAGCCTCGGCCCCTGCAACCCATTCAGCCCATCCACCCTACAGCCCATGAATCGGCCCATGTATCCCAAAAACCTCTCATACACACCCAAAACTTCCTAAATAGATAAAATCCCCTCATCATCACTTTCCAATTCAATGAGATTTTGGGATCTCATCCTTGCCAATTTAATAAATTTTGAAATCCCATCCTTAACAAATTTATAAGATTTTTTCCATGATAATTTAATGAATATATTCCCCAAATCAACATGATTTAGTTCCATGACTTGGAGATATCTTATCATTATAAAAATGAGCAATTACCGAAACTTGAAAGGGGGCTTTGACCGGCGTAAACACAACGTATAACGCAAGCGCACGTATCGTTCAAGTAGTATAAAAATATCGATCCCATGAGGACTTAATCTACCTGTTGTTTTAATAATTATTGATACTATTTATTTACAGGTATCTAATTATAGGGAGAAGAGAATGATTGCTTTTGGTTGGTCGAATGTGGTTTTGCTAAATAAATAAAAATAGACTCAAAAGAAAATACTAAGGAAAATAAAAGAAAAGACTCAAGGGTCTAGGGTCGTGATTCCACACAATATTATAATAAAGATGAATTGATTCTCTTATGTATGTGTAATAAATCAGTTTAATAACCTGGAACATGAAAATATGCAAAAGCCTCTGTAGATGGTCAGACGCAAATACTCAGTATAACCCAATTGAACCATATGTCTATGTCAACCAAATTACCTGGATTCATTAAGATCAAGTTCCAATTGTGGCTACCCCCGCCCGACAGGTATATGTCTATCTTGTAAGGAAATCTATTAAAGGGTTATCTATCCTCAAGGAAGATCGTGGGCTATTGAATCTAAGGCTGAAACCTAAAATCCCTATGTCTAGTTCATTTTAAGTTTACCACATCAATCTTATTGGTGATCAGACAACAAGAAGCATTAAGCTTAAGACTCAATAAACAAACTAAAGAATTACCCATAAAAAGAAAATCAATTATTAAATGTGAATATTGTTTCATCACTTCCCTAGAATAAAATAAAATGATGGGGGGTAGAGGATCCACATTTAATATTTATTATCTAGGAATCTCACTATTATAAAATATAAATATTTATATTCTGCTTTCTCAGAATTAATAATGTTAAACATTTAAAACCAGCCATATAGGCGGTAATCCATTTAGTCCAATACACCAGCCATATAGGCGGTAATTAATCTGTCACATAAAGACCAGCCATATAGGCGGTAAAGTAATTTATATTTAACCGACCATATAGGCGGTAATAAGTCTGACATTAATTAATCCGGTTAAATTATAATTTATAAATTATAATTAAGTGAGATTTAGCTAGATAATTATATTAAAGGTTTCACCTTTTACCCCAGCGGAAAATTAACTACTAAACATAAAAGAGAAGAGAAGAAGAAGAACTACTATTATTACTGAAAATTAAAATACATAATTTAAAATTATTTTATATTTACAAAACTAGATGCAATACTCTAAAAACAGGGAAAACTCCCAATGAAAGCACACCAAATGAAGTGGTGAAGGCCTCAATTTATAGGCAAATTCGACATCTGGCGTCGCGATGCCAAAGCTCCCAGCGTCGCGACGCTGGTACATGTTTTCAGTCAACGCATCTTTTGACCACGCGCATTGTCGGCTCAATCAAATGATGACACGTGGCACGCGGTGAAAGTGGTGCAATGAGAAGATGACATGTGGCACACGGTGATTGGCGAATGTTTCGGTCCAATGAGCAAGTGACACGTGTCACGCGGAGTGTCGGAACCATAGGTTTGTGACATATGGCACACGGTGCATTTTAGCTGATCTTCTGTGATGATGACACGTGGCACGATGCACGTTAGCAAGATCCGGTGCACGTTAGCAAGTCCAATTTCTCAGATTCTGACACGTGTCCCTCACGCACGTTACCATGACTGGAACACGTTAGGCATCGCGTTGTTGAAAATTACAAAAATGCCCCTTTTGTCATTTTTTCTCTATTTTGGCCCCAAATTACTTCCAATGTTTTCCCAACTTTATTTATCTGCAAAATAACACAAAACACATCAAAACGTTCACAAACCCGAGAAATTATACAAAATATTAGGTTAAATGAGTGTGAAATAGTGATATAAATACCACTCATCACACCCCCAAACCTAACATTTTGCTAGTCCTTGAGCAAAACATAAAATAAAATAACAAAAAGAAAATTAAGCTAAGCCACTTTCGTAGGGATCACAGTTGCATTTAGCATATGCAACAAGCCTTTAAACCCCTAGGTGTCCCTAGTGGAAGAGTTGTAGTCTCGAGAGGGTTTACAGCAATGATACCCAAGAACATTTTACAAAAGTAAAAATGTAGTAAAACTAATGCACACAAAAGCAAAAAGACAAGAGAAAAGAGAATAAATAAGTTAATGACTAAACAGGTGAAACTTATACTCCAAGTTACTAGATGTTTTCTTTATTTCTAAATTACTGAATAAGTAAATTCTCCGATTATATTTACCATTCTTCATATACACAGCCAACAAAATATTAATCAACTCATTTTTGCCCACAACAGTCATAAGTGTTGTTGATAAGAGAGTAATAGTTTTGTCCTAAAGTTCTATCAGATTTCACACCTTTTTGTAGCAATGAAATAATATTTTGGATTTTTCTGATTTTTTTCTTTGATTTTTGATTTTTTTTATTTATATACAATATCTTCCATCTATGTAGCGAGTGTTGGGTCGGTGGCTCCCAAACCAGTTAGCTTTAGGGCACCAGGTGTTAAGTCACCCATACGGACTTAATTACTCAGACTTCAAATATATATATTTTTTTGCAACATCCTTGATCCATGTAGCGAGTGTTGGGCCTGTGACTCCCAAACCAGTTGGCTTTAGCGCAATAGGTGTTAAAACACCCTTACAGACTTAATAAATCGGATCTCAGAAATTTTTTTTTTTACTCCATTGCTTTTTTTGAGATGCTTCCTCCAATTAAACTAGAGCACTGAATATTACAAACTTTCCAATTATAGCCCATGTCCGTATGTTTCCATGTATGTTGTTAATACCTATCAACTAAGCATATGAAGATCCATTTTAGTCAGTATTATGGAGAATTTACAAATTAAATAATTTAAAATGAAATAAACAAAAACTAACTTGTTTCAAAAATAGGTTTGAGATACATCTCAGGAGTGGAAACTCCTTACTCCGCTATCTCTTACCAATTTCACATTTTTAGTCAAAATAAAAACACAAAAACGCAAAATATTTTTGTAATTTTTGAAAAATTTTCAATTTTTTTGTATTTTTCGAAAAATTTTGGACTAAAAATAAAAACAACACACAAACTAAAAACAAGATACTGATCAACTAATTCCCTCCCCTAAACCTAAATGAGACATTTTCCCCAATGTCTTAAACAGTAGAAGAAGAGTTTAGAAGATAATACCTGGTTAGCTGAAATTCTACGAAAAATTACCGATTAAGATCTATGTCCAATTTACGCTTCTTACCACGATCGTTATCTGACCAGTTCAACTTGGAAAGAATGGGATCGATTTTTGGTTCAAAGGCTAGGATTTGGTCAATTAATTCTTCGACCTTTGTTGCAGTCAGGAAAATATCATGTACTGATTTTGTGATAAACTCATGTCTTTTGGCTTCCGCAAGAAATACAAACAGGAAATCGAAAAAATGTTCAATGTTGAGTAATCCAATGGGCTTCCGATGAATGTTCAAGTGCGCCCATAATGCCACTGTGAATATTTCTTTAAATGTTCCGAGCCCACCTGGTAAAGCAATAAACGCATCAGCAGTATTGACCATTTCAAGGAGTTGTTCAGACATCCCCGAGATAATACGTTCATCTCCTTTTGTTTTTCTGATTATAGGGTTCGTCCGCCAAAGTTTTTGGAATGATTCCCAAAACATGACCGCCACCATCCTGAACGGCTTTTGAAATGCTTCCCATCAATCCAAGATTGCCACCGCCATATACTAGGTGCATATTTCGTTCTGCTATGACTCTCCCCAATTCCTTTGCAGCCTCAATGAATTCTGGTTTATTACCAGAATTGGATCCACAGAAAACACAAATTCGCTTGACTCGCTACTGTGATGTTGCTTCCATTTTCTTTCTCTTATTTGGATGTATATCTGGATGTGTCAAAGAAAAAAATGTAGAGCTGAATTTATAGAACCTGAAAATGGGTGAGTAATAGTAGCACTAGTACCGTGCCAAATGATAATTATTAGATGAGCGTTAAAATAAATCGTGAAAAGTAAAAAAGTATAGATCTTGTCGGCGAAAATAACAAAAGAAAAGAAAATCAAATCAATTATTAAGGCAACAGAATTGTGTACGCAATACGCACTAGCTTAGTATAAATTCATAAGGATGCGTCTCAATAATTCATTCTTTACTCAGCCATCACAAATGAATTAGCTCTCTTCTTTCTGATTGCCAAACACCATTCCTTCTGTATTAAAATGCTCCGTTTGTGCTTTTCCCTACAAAAATAACACACAAAATTAAAAACTCTATAACATTTATACATAAAATATAAAAATAGAAATTACAACAAAGTGCATGGGTTGCCTCCCTACTAGCGCTAAATTTTTCATCTTCAGCCAGACATGACTGAAATCCATCTATCAAGGAGGTTTAAGCGTCGTTTTGGATGTCCGATTAAAGACAATCCCATGAGCGTTGCTTTTGAAGGGTCTTTTCCAACGGTAAAGGGGCAAAAAGAATTTTGTGCCATTCAGTGCTTGTGCCACCTTTTTAGCTGCTCCAGTGGTTCCTGAAAAGAAAGAAATAAAATCAGGAGGTCTCGTATGGTGCTTGACTTGGAATGAAAGTTTCATTCTGTCAAGCTTCTAGGTGATATCTTTGAATTGTACTCCCCAAAACAGTGATGTTTCTCCTGAATGCTCTAGATCTTCAATAAGGTCAGACATTTGCTCCTCCATTTGCTTTGTTTCTTGGTCCATATTTTCTTCACAGATGTATTTGAAAATTTCCTCATTCAACTCTTCATCTGTCATATGTGAAATGCATGCTTCAAAATTATCAACCTGAGGATGTAAAGAAATTTCAAATTTTAGGTCTTCATCCTCTGATCTGGGTGAAATGATTGGCTCAGGCAGATCTTCTTCAAACATTTGTACAATGGAAGCTCCAAGATCTTCATTTTGAGGATACAGAATTCCATCCTCAAGTGTTGGTGCAGTTGGTACAAATAGCTCAGCTTTATCATCGTCAGAGTCTGAATAATAAAAATCAAACAGTGACTTTGCTGGTTTGGGCTCCTGAATTGATACCTCTGATTCTTGATTCTGCTCAGCCTCCTCTTCTGCTGAAGTGTCATCGTGAAATGCTTGGTACTTAAAGGCTTCATCTGTGTCATCTGAAAATGGTTCTTGAGGTATGTAGCTCTGGTTTTCTGTTAATTGTCTCGTCTGATCTGTCAATCTCTGAATGAATTCTGATTGTCTCTGAATACTTTCGAGTTGATTCTGATATGTTTCAAGCATCGTATCCAACTTTTTGTCTCGTTTCTTGAACCAATCTTTGAGCATGTCAATCATCTGATCTTCTTCTGATGGTTCTGATTGTTGATGAAGATCATAGGTAGATGGTGGATAAGATGGAAAATATGATGGTTCTTCGTACCTTGAATGATTCTGATAATTCTGCCACTCTGAAAAGTATATGCATTGATCGCTCGAGTGGTTACCATCACAAATTACACATCTCCCCATTTCGTTCTGATGAGCAAATGTAGTAATGCTCTATTCTGACATCCAGTGATAGTTGTTAGGCTGGACAACATGCCTCTGAAAACCAGACTGTTGCTCCCAGATTTGGGGTGTATCTTCTAGTAAAGCTCGTGATCTCTCAATCTCCCAATAATGTTCCATTTTTCAATCACCTGAAAACAAAAGAAAGAAATAAAAATTAAAGAAAAAAATAAAGAAAATTAGATACAAGTAAATTAGATAGCTTCAAAATTAATAACTCAAGAAAAATAAGTCCCCGGCAACGGCGCCAAAAACTTGACCGGCGTAAACACACACGTATAACGCAAGCGCACGTATCGTTCAAGTAGTATAAAAATATCGATCCCATGATGACTTAATTCATACTGTTGTTACTAATTATTGATACTATTTATTTACATGTATCTAATTATAGGGAAAGATAATGATTGCTTTTGGTTGGTTGAATGTGGTTTTGTTAAATAAAATAAAAACAGACTCAAAAAAAATACTAAGGAAAATAAAAGAAAAGACTCAAGGGTCTAGGGTCGTGATTCCACACAATATTATAATAAAGAAGAATTGATTCTCTTATGTATGTGTAATAAATCAGTTTACTAACCTGGAACACGAAAATATGCAAAAGCCTCTATAGATGGTCAGACGCAAATACTCAGTATAACCCAATTGAACCATATGTCTATGTCAACCAAATTACCTGGATTCATTAAGATCAAGTTCCAATTGTGGCTACCCCCGCCCGACAGGTATATGTCTATCCTATAAGGAAATCTATTAAAGGGTTATATATCCTCAAGGAAGATCGTGGGCTATTGAATCTAAGGCTGAAACCTAAAATCCTTATGTCTAGTTCATTTTAAGTTTACCACATCAATCTTATTGGTGATCAGACAACAAGAAGCATTAAGCTTAAGACTCAATAAAAAAACTAAAGAATTACCCATAAAAAGAAAATCAATTATTAAGTGTGAATATAGTGTTTCATCACTTCCCTAGAATAAAATAAAATGCTGGGGTTAGAGGATCCACATTTAATATTTCTTATCTAGGAATCTCACTAATTATAAAAATATAAATTATTTTATATTCTGTTTTCTCAGGAATTAATAATGTTAAACATTTAAAACCAGCCATATAGGCGGTAATCCATTTAGTCTAATTACACCAGCCATATAGGCGGTAATTATCTGTCACATAAAGACCAGCCATATAGGCGGTAAAGTAATTTATATTTAAACCGACCATATAGGCGGTAATAAAGTCTGACATTAATTAATCCGGTTAAATTATAATTTATAAATTATAATTAAGTGAGATTTAGCTAGATAATTATATTAAAGGTTTCACCTTTTACCCCAGCGGAAAATTAACTACTAAACATAAAAGAGAAGAGAAGAAGAAGAACTACTATTATTACTGAAAATTAAAATACATAATTTAAATATTATTTATATTTACAAAACTAGATGCAATCCTCTAAAAACAGGGAAAAGCTCCCAAGGAAATCACACCAAATGAAATGGTGAAGGCCTCAATTTATAGGCAAATTCGGCATCTGGCATCGCGATGCCAAAGCTCCCAGCGTCGCTACGCTGGTACAAATTTTTCAGTCAACGCGTCTTTTGACCACGCGCATTGTCGGCCCAATCAAATGATGACACGTGGCACGCGGTAAGAGTGGTGCAATGAGAATGTGACACGTGGCACACAATGATTGGCGAATGTTTCGGTCCAATGAGAAAGTGACACGTGACACGCGGAGTGTCGGCACCATAGATTTATGACAAGTGGCACACGGCGCATTTTAGCTGATCTTCTGTGATGATGACATGTGGCACGACCCACGTTAGCAAGGTCGGCGCACGTTAGCAAGATCTGGTGCACGTTAGCAAGTCCAATTTCTCAGATTCTGACACGTGTCCCTCAGAACACGTTAGCATGACCGGAACACGTTAGGCGTCGCGACACTGAAGGTCTTGGTGTCGCGACGCTGAAAATTATGAAAATACCCCTTTTGTTATTTTTTCTCTATTTTGGCCCCAAATTACTTCCAATGCTTTCCCAATTTTATTTATCTGCAAAATAACACAAAACACATCAAAACGTTCACAAAACCCGAGAAATTATACAAAATATTAGGTTAAATGAGTGGGAAATAGTGATATAAATACCACTCATCAGGCTTGGACAGCAAGAACAAAATAAAAAATCCTATGGGCTCTTTCTTATTCTTCTTTGAATGGCAACAACACAAAAGAAAACCTAGCATCACCGAAACAACCACCAAAAAACCAACCATCACCAAACAACCAAGAAACACCAAAATCAAAACAAATACAAAAAACTGTGAAACTGAAACTGAAAACCAATCGAAAAACAACCACCAAACAGCCAATAAATCAACAGAAAAACAGAAACTGAAATAAAGAAATAGAAACCAGTAAAACAGCCACCGAAAATCAAAGAAAATAGCAACCAAAAACCAGAAAAAAGTAGCCAAAAAATAACCAAAATAGCAGCAAAAAATAACAAAAAAGTCCCAAAAACAACCAGAAACAGCAGCCAAAATCGTAAAAATAGCAACGAGAAAACAACCAAAATAGCAACCAAAAACAACCAAACAGCAGTAAAAAATAACCAGAAACAGCAGCCAAAAACAACCAGAAACAGCAACAAGAAAACAGTAAAACATCAAATAGTAATAGTAAAATAGCAAATAAAAACAGCGAACCAGCAATCGAAAATAGCGAACCGGCGAACCAAGCCTCGATCCTTCCGCGAGGGCCTAACGCACTTCCGAGAAAGCAACTTAAAAGGTAAGACCTGAGGGCACCCTTACCATATTTATTTTATAGTTTTGGACGCTGCATGCCTGGCTGGACGTGAAATACGTGCAGCTGGGTATGCGAAGTCCTATATCAAAGACTGCCAAATTTCTGGTCATATTCTTTTATTTCTTCTACATTTTTGTTATTTATTTAGTGTTATTTTTTTTTTGTCTATGTGTTCACTTTTGTTGTTATTTTATTATTTGGCCTTTATTTTTTTTATGTTTTCCTCTTGTTGATAACTATACGCATATGCATGGTTATATTTTAATAACCGTTTACATTGCATTGATGATTATGTATGTTATTATCCCATGCGACATATCAGATGGAAATCCAGACATAAATTCTGTAGCCGAATCCGAATGGACGGTAGTGCGGTCTATATTTGGGATACAACTCCACGTACCACTCGGGAAATACTCATTTATGCGTGATTAACCCTCTTTTTTTTTTTGCTATATATTTATTGACGTTTTTCATGCTTTTGACTGTTTATTATAATTTTTGTTATCGCATCTCGTATTTCTTAATTTAATATGTTTTTGGAACTATGTTATTGTGATTATTAATATTTATGGGTTTGCAAATTTGTGTTTATTTGAATTACTTTGCATGAACTGCATAAGACTTGGCTATACCATTGTGTGAACCCGTCCATTATACTGGCATAAGTAATGGATCATTCTAAACCCAACGGTTTGAGGTCTTCCCTTGCAAGGGGTGAGTGCGGCCTTAAATCTTTCCCAGTTCACACTGGGTGGCGACTCCTTTATTCTCTGGTTTAGTCCCCCGCGGGCTACTCCGTACTCTCTACGGGCTGCGAGCCCAACAGTGTCGTGGTCGCCGAGCATCATAGGCCTTGCGATAAACCCCGCTTCACTCCTACAGATGGCGACTCCACTGGGAATAGAGAATCGGCCCCGAAATAATGCCTTTAGTGTCATTGGATTTGGCTTTGGTTAACCAAGTCTCATATATTTTGCATACCATTCTTACCCCGATGGCGTCATGTATCGTGAAGTTGCTTTCACTCAAGGCGGCGGATCCTTATGTGACGATAACCATCACTCGTTGGCACGTACCCTAGGGTATAAAAAAGGCACTGTAGGCACTGCATTTTTTGCATATAAGTCCCGATGATGAGTCTCGTATGGAGACACTACCTCTATAGATTGTGGAAGCCGTGGGAAACAGACGTCGGAAGGGAAGAGTCAGACATTGACATTTTGTTGGATTTAATTCGCTTGTTTAGCTTCAGGTTTGCTTGTTGTACCTCTGTTTTAAAACACATCCTTAGCCCAAACTCCCGCAAGTCACACACCAAGCCCACCAAAGCCCAATCCAAATAATGAAAACATTGAAAACACATGTCACAAATTAAATCAAATCAAATTAAATTAAATTAAAATAAATCACATTCCTAATTTAAATAAATCACATGCCTAAATTAAACAAATCAAATCAAATCCCCATTCCTAAATTAAAATAAATCACATTCCAAATTAAATTAAATTAA
Source organism: Zanthoxylum bungeanum (assembly GCA_019454045.1). Lineage (NCBI taxonomy): Eukaryota > Viridiplantae > Streptophyta > Magnoliopsida > Sapindales > Rutaceae > Zanthoxylum > Zanthoxylum bungeanum. The sequence goes on from SKCR01048232.1 coordinate 23,131, forward strand.
ATCAAATCAAATCATATTCCTAATTAAAAGAGATCAAATCTAATCAAACCAAATCACATTCCTAATTAAAGAGAATTTTCCTCAAGACACACTAATTAAAAGATATTCCCATAATTACAAAATTCCTTCATTTTTCACAAAAGGACAACCCCAACCTTTGCCTATAAAAAGAACCACAAACCAACCTTGAAACCCCTGGCTCATTCACGAAAATACAAAGAAAATAACCACGCATGTAACAAGCCTTCAAGCAGCCATAAACTCACGCCCACTGCCTCACGCACAAACTGACATCAAACAACCCTCGAATTAACACCTAAATACCTCCGCAAATAAGCCTCTCACAGCAAACTGCTTCATCACACCATTGCCCCTTTCACAAAGCCACTGCCCCTCAACGCCTCATCGCACACTGATCGCTCAACCAGCCCCTTCACGCCCAGCCACAGCGCACACATACCCCCTCAGCCAACTCAAGCAAATAAGCCCCTTACAGCAAACTGCTTCATCACGCCATTGCCCCATTAATTAGCCAACAACTCCACACCACCTAAGACTCAGCAGTAACAAACAAATATAAACCCCTCTCCACGCATGCCCTTGATCATCCTCAAACAGCCTTTAACGTGAAGACACACAGCCCATGCAATAAACCACATGCATAAGCCAAGTAACCCTCTGACCGACTAAACTGCTCTCTTCTCTCTTCACCAGGCGCATCTCCTCTCTCTCCAATCTACCAAACTCATCAACACACACGTCCCCTAGCAGCCCACGTGAAACAAAGCACAAAGCAACAAAAGACGTAAGCAACAAAACCCTACAGCCAGCGCACAAACAACAAATAATAAGCCACCAAACTGCCAAAAACACTGCCCTTAACCGACCAAAACTGTCCCAAAATACAACCAAAACAGTCCCAAAATTTAGCCCTTAAACATCCCCGAAATACAATGAAAACAGTCCCCAAAACTGCACCCTAAGCCGCACCTTCACTGCCTAGAAAACTGCCCAAATACCGCAAAACAGTTACCAGAAAATACAATAAAAACAGCAGTAAAACGGAGTGAAAACAGCAGCCCAAACAGCGAAACAACGAGAAAAAGTGTTGGATTAGTGAACCAGAAAAGTTGCGGAACATCAACCCTTCCGACGGCCGTGTAACGCGCTTTCGAGAGACGACAAAAAAGGTTAGACCTGAGGACACCCTTTTTACTTATTATCTTTCGTTTTTTTATTTATTTTAATATATTATCGCATGACAGTCGTTTGTTGAGGCATGATGTGAATTCCGGATGAACGGAATGTGTGTTTTCCTTTGTGGTATATCGGATGGAAACCCGAACGTAAATTCTGTAGCCGAATCCGAATGGATGGTAGTGCGGTTTGCACTCAGGATACAATGCCACGTACCACTTAAGAGACACACATATTTCGTTTCATCCAACCTTGTATTCGAGCATGATTTAGTCTAGTATGTTATTTAATTATTTATTTTTAAGCATGATTTAGTTGTTTATTTTTATGAATGAGTAGTTATTTGTTTTGCCTTTGGAATTTGCATTAGGTTTATGTTGTTGTTTGCTTTTCGCATTATATAATTAAAGCATGTTCATGGGATTGCCGTGTGTTATTGTGTGTTTGCCGTGGTAATAACTTACTTTTCAAACATGCAAACTTAGACATTGGATTTATCTTTATAAACATGAACTAGATATAGGTTTTTCTTGAGCATGTTGCGTAGATTCGGTTAAGATATTGCATAAATCACATCATTACAAGTGGCATAAGTAAGGGACCATTCCGAACCCAACAGGTTTGAGGTCTTCCCTTGTGAGGGGTGAGTGCGGCCTTAAATCTTTGTCTCGGTTCACACCGGGTGGCGACTCCATGTTATTTCTCCGATTTAGTTCCCCTGCGGGCTATTCCGTACTCCCAACTAGACCGCGAGTATAGAACAGCGTTGCCGATTTCTGTGTCCTACAGTCTGGCGACACCACTGGGGATAGAGAATTGGCCCCGAAATAATGTCTTGTAATGATTTTGATTTGTGCTTTAGTTAACCGTGTTTACTGTGGGTTGAAAGGGGTTTAATCAAAGGCACTTTTTAAAGCTAGGTAATGGTTTGGTGTCTTCCTTCATTCACTACATTTCTATAAGGAAAAGTTGTGAAGGCAACTGGATAATCATGTACTCGTAGCTTATTGTGATGGACTAATTTGGAGGACTCGTTGTTTATTCCTGTCACCAAGCGATAAGAGCCTAAGAGGCTTGGGTTTTTAAGAGAGTTCACTCCGCCCTCCCTCTGGGGAATCTACAACGGGAAATCCATTTGACAGTCAGTCACGCACCATAACTCGTTGGCATGTACTTTAGTGTATAAAAAAGGTGCACTCACTTGGTCGCTCGGACCCTTTAGTGGGGAGACCTAGTTGTGAGCAACCCTTCGTCGACGAGAGCCTTTCTCTATACCCCTATAAACCCGCGTGTGACCTGTAGTTGTAGGACTAATATAGACTATTCCTTTATGTTTGCGTTTAGGACCATCGTCATTTGGATTCAGTTGGACTTTTTGTCATGAGGTATGGGCTTGTTGGGCAATTTAAACTGGGATGAGTCTGTGCTTTATTGCAGTTGGGCCAAAAGCTTCTAAAATGCCGATGGGCCATTTTGTGTTTAGGCCTCGTATCATTTGAATTTGTTTAGCCATGTTATCGCAAAGTGTAAACTTGTTGGGCCTTTTCAACTGGGACAAGTTTGCACCGTGCAATAGTATGATTGAATGCTTTAAAATGATAATGGGCCGACTTATATATTCCATACATCGCACGCATCTCATGCATCTCATGCATTCACGCATCATGTTAACCCTCGTGTCTTAAAAGCCATCATAAATATCCGTTGGGTTAGGAAAAAGAAGACTTGTCAAAAAAGAGTTTAGCAAACATGGATATCGTGGAAAAGGAAACCGAGGAACATAAAACTTTACTGCAAGGATAGAAAGACCATTGGGGGGCCTTCAGAAAAAAAAAAAAAGAAAAAAAAAGAAAAAAAAAGAAAAGAAAAAGAAAAGAGAAAAAAGAAAAGAAAAGAAAAAAAGAGAAAGAAAAATTGATTGTTTGTTTTAGCCCTCGATGGTTGGACATAAGTCCAATGATGAAATCATTTGCTTTAGGGAAAAATCTTAGAAACAATAAACTCTTGATGTGCTTTTATATAATACTTTGAGTGATTGATCTATGTTAGACTCGTAAGCACTTCATTATAGGGTCTTAGCAGTGAAAACCTGAGTAGTTAGCAAAGTGACTAGTTAAAGAAATTGTAGGTCGATGAATGACCGTTTGCTTAGATGTCTATCTTGATTTGCTTATGTTATGATGTGTGGTATGGTTGAAAATGAAAGAAAAGTCTCTAAAGAAAAGAATTGAACCACCTATAACCGATAAGTGTGAAGCTACCAATGAGTGAGTATTAGGACCACCATAAGGAGAAATGCTACCTTAAAGGGTAGGTGTGTTGCAAAAAAAAAAAAAAGAAAAAGAAAAGAAAAAGAAAAAGAAAAAGAAAAGAAAAAAGAAGTTCAAAACGAAAAAAAAAGAGAGACAAAAGAGAAAGAAAACCATACCACATTGAGCACAGAAAAGCAACTGCAGGCATAATTGAGACATATAGGTTTGTTTGACCCATCGATACCAGTTTTTTTTTGACGAAATCATTGAGTTGGCTTACCTGGGGATGAATCTGCAAAGGAACCTTTGCACACACACACTTTGAGTCTGGCTTAGATCATTTATTCAAAGACTTGGATTTGAGTTGCGTTGAATGTTTTGAAGGTTCTCTGGTTTCGACACTAAGCATCCTTTGAGGGCAACAATATGTATAACTATTGGGACTATTTCAAAGCATGTGATATAATATGATGATATGGAATGCCACATCACGTGGTCCACCTTGACCTAGTGCAAACAGCGAAAAGAAGAATGCTAAATAAAGACTGGGGGCGACCAGTCTACCACCTCCCGAATGAGGGACGTAATGGGAACTTGAGCCATGAGACCAGATAGAACTGAGCAAATTACCAGAAGAGAACTGGCAGAAGGAAATTACAAGCAGACCTAGGGGGCGACCAAAAACTTTTGTAGGAAAGAAGCACCGAGGAGCACAAGGAAGACCTAACCCATCGGAATAGGAAACATATCCATGCATATATACATACACGTCACATACACACATTTTTGTTTTGTTTTTGTTCGTAGGTTTTGAAGAAAAGGAAAAAGCAGCAAAGACAAGCAGTTTCGGGAATGAATCCCAGGGTCGAGGCCCACATCATCAGATATTTGGAAGGAATCCGGGAATGAATCCCAGGGTCGAGGCCCACATCGTCAGATTTTGGAATGAATCCGGGAATGAATCCCAGGGTCGAGGCCCACATCAGTAGAGTTTTGGAATGAATCCCAGGGTCGATGCCCACATCGTCAGAGTTTTGAAATGAATCCGGGAACGAATCCCAAGGTCGAGGCCCATATTGTCAGAGTTTTGGAATGAATCCGGGAATGAGTCCCAGGGCGAGGTCCATATCAGTATCAGTCTGGGGGTGAGGCCCACATCAGTATCAGTCTAAGGGCGAGGCCCACATCAGTATCAGTTTTGAGGGCAAGTCCCACATCAATATCAGTTGGGGCGAGGCCCACATCAGCAACACTCTGGGGGCGAGGCCCACATCAGTATCAGTTTTGAGGGCGAGGCCCACATCATTACCAGGTCAAAGCCCGCATTATCAGTAGTTTTCAGGAATGAATCCCAGGGGGTGAAGCCCGCATTATCAGCAGTCTTCGGGAATAAATCCCAGGGTCGATGACCACATCAGCATCAGTTTTGGGGATGATTCCCAGGGTCGAGGCCCACATCAGCATCAGTTTTGGGGATGAATCTCAGGGCCGAGGCCCACATCAGCATCAGTTTCGGGGATGAGTCCCAGAGCCGAGGCCCACATCAGCATCAGTTTTGGGGATGAGTCTCAGGGCCGAGGCCCACATCAGCATCAGTTTCGGGGATGAGTCCCAGGGCCGAGGCCCACATCAGCATCAGTTTTGGGGATGAGTCCCAAGGCCGAGGCCCACATCAGTATTAGTTTGGGGAAGATTCCTAGGGTCGAGGCCCGCATCTGCATAATTTTGGGGATGAGTCCCTGGATTGAGGCCCACATTAGCATCAGTTCGGGGATGAGTCCCAGGGTTGAGGCCCACGTCAGTATCAATTTTGGGGATGAGTCCCAGGGTCGAGGCCCACTGCATCACTCGCCAAAAATGGCACTCCGGAAATGGAGCACAGTTCGGAAATGGACCACTATCACTCACCGAAAATGGCACTCCGGAAATGGAGCACGGTTCGAAAATGGACCACTTTCACTCGCTGAAAATGGCACTTCGTAATGGAGCACGAACCACTATCACTCGCCAAAAATGGCACTTTGGAAATGGAGCACGGTTCGGAAATGGACCACTATCACTCGCCGAAAATGGCACTCCGAAAATGGAGCATAGTTCGGAAATAGACCACTTTCACTCGCCGAAAATGATACTCCGGAAATGGAGCACGGTTCGAAAATGGACCGCTATCACCCGCCGAAAATGACACTCCAAAATGGAGCCTGGTTCGAAAATAGACCATCATCACATCATCGACGCCTCGGAAATGAAGTTTAGCATGCCGAAAATGGCACTCCGGAAATGGAGCGCGGTTCGGAAATGAACCACCCGACATCATCAACATCAGTTTGGGGCGAGGCCCACATCAACATCAGTCTGGGGGTGAGGCCCACATCAGTATCAGTTGGGGGCGAAGCACGCATTGGCATCAGTATCAGTCTTGCCGGGTATGGCACTCCAGGGTTGAGGCCCACATCAGCATCAGTTTGGGGATGAGTCCCAGGGTTGAGGCCTACTTCAGTATCATTTTTGGGGATGAGTCCCAGGGTCGAGGCCCACTGCATCACTCGCCGAAAATGGCACTCCGAAAATGGAGCACGGTTCGGAAATGGACCACTATCACTCACCGAAAATGGCACTCCGGAAATGGAGCACAGTTCGAAAATGGACCACTATCACTTGCCGAAAATGGCACTCCGGAAATGGTGCACGGACCACTATCACTCGCTGAAAATGGCACTTTGGAAATGGAGCACGGTTCTGAAATGGACCACTATCACTCGCCGAAAATGGCACTCCGAAAATGGAGCATGGTTCGGAAATGGACCACTTTCACTCGCCAAAAATGGTACTCCGGAAATGGAGCACGGTTCGGAAATGGACCGCTATCACCCGCCGAAAATGGCACTCCGAAAATGGAACATGGTTCAGAAATGGACCACCATCACATCAGCGACGCCTCGGAAATGAGGTTTAGCATGCCGAAAATGGCACTCCGGAAATGTAGCGCCGTTCGAAAATGAACCACCCGACATCATCAATATCAGTTTGGGGCGAGGCCTATATCATTTTGGGGGCGAGGCCCACATCAACATCAGTCTGGGGGTGAGGCCCACATCAGTATCAGTTGGGGGCGAATCCCGCATTGGCATCAATATCAGTCTTGCCGGGTATGGCACTCTAGGGGCGAGGCCCACATTAGCATCAATATCAGTTTTGCCGGGTATGGCACTCTGGGGGCAAGGCCCACATTAGCATCATTATCAGTTTCGTCGGGTATGGTACTCCGGGTATGGAGACACATCATCATCAGTAGTTTTGGGGATGCGTCCCAGGGTCGAGGACCCATTACATCATCAGTTTGAGGGCGAGGCCCACATTGTCAACGGTATTGGGATGCGTCCCAGGGTCGAGGGCCCAGTGCATCATCAGTTATAGTTTCGGGATACGTCCCATGGTCGACGACCCACTACATCATCAGTTTGAGGGCGGGGCCCACATTGTCAGCGGTATTGGAATGCGTCCCAGGGTCGAGGTGCCCCCATTTTCGGTTGCAGTTTCGGGATGCGTCCCAGGGTTCATCATCAGTTGTAGTTCCAGGATTCGTCCCAGGGTCGAGGACCCACTACATCATCACTTTTAGGATGTGTCTGAGGGTCGAGGGCCCACACATCTGTTGCAGTTCCGGGATGCGTCCCATGGTCGAGGGTCCACTACATCATCAACATGGTTCACATTCGGTGGTTCAAGAACAAAGACTAGGGGTCGAGGCACCTCGCCACCATATCAACTCAGTTCAAGGCAACATGCAAGTCAGGTGGCAGCTGGCGAGCCAGGTAAGTAAAAATGCATTGCATAACTTGGAAAGGATTGTCACTGTTACACACTGCACAAGTCCCATCAAAGTGGGGGCGACTGTAGGCACTGCATTTTTGCATATAAGTCCCGATGATGAGTCTCGTATGGAGACACTACCTCTTTAGATTGTGGAAGCTGCGGGAAACGGACGTCGGAAGGGAAGAGTCAGACATTGACATTTTGTTGGATTTAATTCGCTTGTTTAGCTTCAGGTTTGCTTGTTGTACCTCTGTTTTAAAACACATCATTATCCCAAACTCCCGCAAGTCACACACCAAGCCCACCAAAGCCCAATCCAAATAATGAAAACATTGAAAACACATGTCATAAATTAAATCAAATCAAATTAAATTAAATTAAATCCAATTAAATTAAATTAAATAAATCACCTTCCTAATTTAAATAAATCACATGCCTAAATTAAACAAATCAAATCAAATCCCCATTCCTAAATTAAATAAATCACATTCCAAATTAAATTAAATTAAATCAAATCAAATCATATTCCTAATTAAAAGAGATCAAATCTAATCAAACCAAATCACATCCCTAATTAAAGAGAATTTTCCTCAAGACACACTAATTAAAAGATACTCCCATAATTACAAAATTCCTTCCTTTTTCACACAAGGATAACCCCCAACCTTTGCCTATAAAAAGAACCACAAACCAACCTTGAAACCCCTGGCTCATTCACGAAAATACAAAGAAAATAACCACGCATGTAACAAGCCTTCAAGCAGCCATAAACTCACGCACACTGCCTCATGCACAAACTGACATCAAACAACCCTCAAATTAACACCTAAATACCTCCGCAAATAAGCCTCTCACAGCAAACTGCTTCATCACACCATTGCCCATTTCACAAAGCCACTGCCCCTCAACGCCTCATCGCCAGGGCCGGTCCTGAATTTTTGGGTGCCCGGTGCGAAGGTTCAAAATGTGCCTTTTTTTATTAGAAAACATGTTTAAAAAATAATATTTAACGAGGGCTGGAACCCAGTCGAAGCTGGGGGCTCGGCCCTCACGCCCAAATTATATTGCTTAAGAAAATATACAAAGGGGGGGACATAGTACCTAAACCCCGACAACAAAAATACAATCAATATAATCAAATACAACCATTCCTAGCAAAGCTTCTTGAAATTTCAACCTTTAAGAAATTGTCTTCTAGCATTTTTTGAAGCAAAATCATCAATTATATCATCATACTCCAAGTCTTCAATCTCATCATTTTCACTGCATAAGATAGCTAATCCATTTAGTCTATCTTGAGTCATGGTGGTCCGCAAGTAAGATTTTAATAATTTCAATTTGAAAAACTTTTTTCTGCAGATGCCACGGTCACAGGTACAGTCAATAATACACGATAAGCAATCATAACATTAGGACACATGTTGGTTTCTTTTACAAAGTTTGCTATTTCCATGGATGTCCAAGGGTTATTAGAGAGAAATGCTTCTTCAGGTAACATCATTTGCAACACCTGTAATTCAGAGCATAAGTCCGCTCCATCTATATCCATGGTATTTCCATGTTTCAAATGTGCTTCAAGATTCATACAATTTTCTTTTAACTGTTGATCATCCAATGAAATTAACTTCGGTGCATCAAACAAGAAGCCAAAAATAGATTCAAAAGCCTTTAACTGTTCAAATCTGTTTTTCAGTTGAGAAAGAGCAATATCCACTATAACAAGAAAATAATCTGTTCTAAATGATTCTTCAACAGACTGTTGTTCCCTTTCATTACCATCAACTTCATCATGATGTCTTTTTCTAGGTCTATGACGTTTAGTTTGAAAAACAGGTTCAATTTCCGAATCTAGTGCAATTTCTTTAGCATCACGCATGGCAGAAGCAAAACCAGTTTCTCTGTAGTTTTCAAAAAAGATAACAAGTGCTTCCAGTGCATTTACAGCAACATCAAGACGCATGTCTTCAGATTGTAATTTTTTGCTCACCATGTTAATCTTCAACAAAATGTCATACCAAATAACCAAACTTAATAGTTGGGATACTTGAGATTTAATTGCTTTAACACTTTCAATGTGACTTTCCAATCGAGTAGTTGACAATGACTTCAAAGTTAACCCATCAATATGTTCAAGCAAAATATTCCAACGCTTTGTAGAGTTGGAAAACACCGTATATATGCATTGGCATGCTCCAAAAAAAGATTTTGCTTTAACACATGAACTTGTCATATCACAAACTACTAAATAAAGACAATGAGAACCACATGGCATGTAAAAGGCTCTGGGATTTATCTCTAGCAATCTTTTCTGAAGACCTTGGTGTTTCCCTTTCATGTTAGATCCATTATCATAACCTTGTCCCCTCACATTATCAATATCAAGATCAAAAGACTTTAGGACATCTTGTAACTCATTAAAAAGTCCTTGTCCTGATGTATTTTCCACACTTAAAAACTCCATGAAATACTCCCTTATATGTATTGACCTACTTGACAAGTCAACACATCTCAAAATTAAAGTCATTTGTTCCACATGACTTGCATCAGGAGTACAATCAAGAATGACAGAATAAAATTTGGCTTCTTTTACTTTTTTAATGATTGCGGTTTTGACTTTTGAAGCTAAAGTAGCTATCAACTCATTTTGAATTTTATGGCTCAAATAGTGGTGATGAATCTCTTTATTCTCAATGAGTCGAAAATGCTCTTGCATTATTGGATCAAACTCCGCAATCATTTCAAGTAAACCTAAGAAGTTGCCATTACAATATTCATAAGGTCTTTCATTTGTTCCACGAAATGCTATATTACGTATGGCTAAACATTTCACAACAGCAATAATTCTAAGCATCACTTGTTTCCAATGATTTGTCTCTTTCTTGATTCGCATTTGAAATTCTTTGTCAATTGTCTGATTTTTTGTCAATCTACGTTTCAACTCAACCCAAGTTCTCGAATTAGTGAGATGCTCTTTACTCTTTTCATGTTGATCAAGTTTCACACCGAGATGTCTCCAATCACTAATTCCATCTTTTGCTAACTCGCTTTTTGAGGCAATTATTTTAAACAATTTACAACAAAAGCAAAAGATTTATCCAACTCTTTTGAGTACACGAGCCATTTCCTATCATAATTTCACCCGTTGGTAATTTTCGATCATAGTAGTGTGAGGAAAATTTTCTAGAGAGTTTGTCTTTAGGGTAAGTGAGACTAGTTTCTCGAATTGGTCCATTTTCTACAAGTAAGGCTCTCATTTCTGCATTAAGACCATCCCAATTTATTGGATCATAAATGTTTAAATGGAATGTAGGTTCGAGAGATTCAATATTTTCCTCTACACCAAGATGATCATCAGAAACATTTAAATCTATATCACACCATTTTCTTCTAAATCACCACCATCATAACCACCAATTTCATGATCATGAGACTCCCCAACAATATTTTTTGACTATTCACCAACATCATTTTCTCTCAAATTTTCAACCGACTCATTCTTTGTAGAGAAAAATTTATTAAGAGATCCTCTTAACTTTTCAGCAATTTCATTATCCTTTGTTTTTTTTCCTTTTCATATTACCAAAGAGTTGTTTCCTAAAAGACACGACTTCAATAATTTGTTTGGAAAAATTACCTACACATGATATAACAAAAATTCTTATCTCAATTCAACACTGAAAATAAATATTGGATCCAGAATAAGAAAAATAATCAAACAAATATTAAAACACACGCATATATGGAAATAAAAATAATCACATGAATTCAAGCAAACCAAATACTGACTCTCTTTTGAAATTATCATCCGAACTGAATCAATCTACAAATAACTCATGACCCAATTCCCATATAAACAGGAGCTACTTCCAAATACGAACCGGAAAGAGTTTAATTTCTTTTTTGAAAAAAACTAAACCTTACTGCAATTTGAAAACATAAACAAATTGGAAACTAAACCTTACTGCAATTGCAAATCTGCAATTTGGAAGCATAAACATAAACATAAACATAAAATTATAAAAAAAATGGAAAGAAACATCACCTGAATTATGAGATAAAGAAGAAAACAAAGAAAAAACAAAGAAACCCCTTTCTTTCGACACCCACTTCTCTTTTCTTTTTCTTCTTTGAAGTTCAAAACGCGGCTAAAACACCACCGCTTCTTTCAAGTTCGTGCTTCCTCGAATGCAACTCTCGACTCTGCCAATGGCGCTGTTACTGCTGCATCATGCAAATGGGTTCTCATGTTGGTGCCATTTTTTTCAATCAGTTGCCAGTTGGTGCCTTTTTTTTCAATCAGCTGGTGCCCTTTTTCAGTTTTTTGGCCTTGGGCCCTGGACAGCAGCCCTTGTGGCACTGTCCAAGGGCCGGGCCTGCTCATCGCACACTGATCGATCAACCAGCCCCTTCACGCCCAGCCACAGCGCACACATACCCCCTCAGCCAACTCAAGCAAATAAGCCCCTTACAGCAAACTGCTTCATCACGCCATTGCCCCATTAATTAGCCAACAACTCCACACCACCTAAGACTCAGCAGTAACAAACAAATATAAACCCCTCTCCACGCATGCCCTTGATCTTCCTCAAACAGCCTTTAACGTGAAGACACACAGCCCATGCAATAAACCACATGCATAAGCCAAGCAACCCTCTGACCGACTAAACTGCTCCCTTCTCTCTTCATCAGGCGCATCTCCTCTCTCTCCAATCTACCAAACTCATCAACACACACGTCCCCTAGTAGTCCACGTGAAACAAAGCACAAAGCAACAAAAGACGTAAGCAACAAAACCCTACAGCCAGCGCACAAACAACAAATAATAAGCCACCAAACTGCCAAAACACACTGCCCTTAACCGACCAAAACTGTCCCAAAATACAACCAAAACAGTCCCAAAATTTAGCCCTTAAACATCCTCGAAATACAATGAAAACAGTCCCCAAAACTGCACCCTAAGCCGCACCTTCACTGCCCAGAAAACTGCCCAAATACCGCAAAATAGTGACCAGAAAATACAAGAAAAACAGCAACAAAGCGGAGTCAAAATAGCATCCCAAATAGCGAAATAGCGAGGAAAAGCGTTAGATTAGTGAACCAGAAAAGTTGCGGAACATCAACCATTCCGACGGCCATGTAATGCGCTTTCGAGAGACGACAAAAGAGGTTAGACCTGAGGGCACCCTTTTTACTTATTATCTTTCATTTCTTTCTTTATTTTAATATATTATCGCATGAGAGTCGTTTGTTGAGGCATGATGTGAATTCCGGATGAACGGAATGTGTGTTTTTTCTTTGTGGTATATCGGATGGAAACCCGATCGTAAATTCCATAGCTGAATCCGAATGGACGGTAGTGCGGTTTGCACTCGGGATACAATGCCACGTACCACTTAAGAGACAGACGTATTTCATTTCATCCAACCTTGTATTCGAGCATGATTTAGTCTAGTATGTTATTTAGTTATTTATTTTTAAGCATGATTTAGTTGTTTATTTTTAAGCATGAGTAGTTATTTGTTTTCCGTTTGGAATTTTTATTAGGTTTATGTTGTTGTTTGCTTTTCGCATTATATAATTGAAGCGTGTTCATGGGATTGCCGTGTGTTATTGTGTGTTTTCCGTGGTGATAACTTACTTTTCAAACATGCAAACTTAGACATAGGATTTATCTTTATAAACATGAACTAGATATAGGTTGTTCTTGAGCATGTTTCGTAGATTCGGTTAAGATATTGCATAAATCACATCATTACAAGTGGAATAAGTAAGAGACCATTCTGAACCCAACAGGTTTGAGGTCTTCCCTTGTGATGGGTGAGTGCGGCCTTAAATCTTTACCCCGGTTCACACCGGGTGGTGACTCCATGTTATTTCTCCGGTTTAGTTCCCCCGCGGGCAATTCCGTACTCCCAACTAGACCGCGAGTCTAGAATAGCATCGCCGATTTCTGTGTCCTACAGGCACACTCACTTGGTCGCTCAAACCGGAGACTTAGTTGTGGGCAACCCTTCACCGATTAGAGCCTTTATCCATACCCTTGTAAGCCCATATAGGAACCATAGTTCTATATCCTATAGAAGCTACCCCCCATGCTTATTTTTGGAACCATTATCATTTGGATCCATTTGGGCTTCTCGTCATAGAATACAGAATTGTTGGGCCACTTAAACAAGGACCAGTTTGTATCTTATGACGATTGGGCCAAATTTTTTTTAAATGACGATGGGCCACCTTGTGTTTGGGCCCTCTATCATTTGAAGTTATTTAGCCAACTTATCACAAAAGTGTAAAAATGTTGGGCCTTTTCAAATGGGACAGTTTAGACCTCGCTATAATCTGATTGAACGCTTTAAAATGACAACGTGCCAACTTGTATGAAAACCGTGATGGGCTTAGAAGGTCCAAACATGATCCGAATATGCCAGATGCATGAGTCTGATATCCGCACTGGCTTTAACCCATTAATGGTACGCCTTGTTATGGCATATTTGTATACTTTTGGATATCTCCAAGTCCGTCCCCGCCACAACCGTGATTACCAAGGGCCCAATTCGTCGTTTCTAGACAATGACACGATCCCTATAATAGGCTTAGTCAATATTGTAAATGGGCGGTCTTTGTCTTTAACTGATGAAAATGGACTGAGGTAGCCAAGGTTCACATTTGTAGCATAGGAGAGAACGATTTTGTGTACCCTTCATTGGTGCATAAAATGAGTCATAATTAGGGCAGAAATGGACTTACTACGAGTGTGGGAGGAATAAGGTCGGAAGGGTATATGCTATTTTGATAACCACATGCATCTCATACATCTCATGCATCTCATGTGTTTCATGCATCACATACATAGACGGATCATGCTAACCCCTTTGACTTAAAAGCCATCATAGATATATATTGGGTTAGAGAAGAAGGGAGACTTGTCAAGAAGAGGTTAGCAAACATGGATGCATCAGGTAGTGAAGGTTCCCGCGTGGATCAATTGGAGACCAACATCACCAAAATTACCGAGCAACTACAAGCTTTGACCAACGCGTGGCCAATCTGAGAGTACCTCGCACAGTGGGGACAGAAAACAATGAGGATGGAAGGCGTGAGGAGCCCCCGAATACGGTGAGCGAAGAAATCCATGTTTTTAATGATGACATGGCTGAGTATGCTGCGGGAATGATAGTCGGGTCTCAGGCAGAGTTATAGAAACTCAGAGAGCAAGTAGAGTCAGTTACCCGCAAGATGAAGGGAAAACATAAAGATCTATTAGACTATGATACAATGACTTTCGAAGAACAGCTGCCTCCCTAGTTTAAGATGTCTGACATAGCCAAGTTTAACGAAAACAGAGATCCAAGGGTCCATCTTCGATAATATATTTCAGTGATAAGTTCAGTGGGTTTGTCGAAGCGCCAGATGCAGAAGATGTTCGGGATGTCACTAGAAGGGGCGCCCGTAGTATGATATCATGACCTGGAGAGAAAGGTCATAGATGACTGGAGGACATTAGTAGAGGCCTTTATGAACCAATATGTCACAGACATGGAGATAGACTTGTCGCTCCGTGATATATAAAATGCCAAACAGAAGCCAGAAGAGACCTTCAAAGATTATGTGGATCGCTGGAGAAGCCAGCTCTTGAAGATGAAGACACGGCCCTAGGAGAAGAACTAGATTAAGATGATCATTAAGGGCACCAAGCCCTCCATTTATAACAAGCTGAGGAAGATGACCTCCATGATTAGTGACTTTCGACAGTTAAGAGAAACTGTCATGGATATCAAGAAAGAGGAAGCTGAGAACAGAAAGTTTTATGGCCAGAATAGAAAGACCATTGAGGAGTCTTCAGGGACCAAGCTCGCTCCAGCTGAGGTCACCACCATCAGAAACAGGCGATTCTCAAATTTTGGTAGACCTTTGTCAAATGTGTTGGAAAAGCTGAAGAGGCAAGGACTCCTAAAACCCTTAGAACCTAAACCACTTCCAAACCCTGTGCCACACCACCTCGATCTAAACCTATACTGTCACTTCCATCAGAAAAAAGGCCACAAAACTGAAAACTGTACCCACCTTAGGCATGAGATCCAAAACTTCATTGACATCCATAAGATACTCGACCCAGAAAAAGAACAACCCAAAACACACAGAAACCCTCTACCCAACTAACACTCCATTCCACCACCCACTTACATGATCATTTTTGGCCTGCCCGAAAGCTTTGTCCTCCAAACTCTCAACCACCAAGCTTCCTACATGGGGATATGGGATAGCAATAGTGAAGATGAAACAGAGCATGGGAGAGATTTTCGGGAAAACTTCTCGAGCAGTGACCAAGAGGACGCTGCAAAAGAGGAAATAAATGGGAAGAAGAACTACTACAGTTGGAGAATCTGACGCTCGAAGAACGCAAGAAGACGAAAGAAGATGAGAATGCAAATTAGGAAGATGTTTATTTTCCTGACTTATTTAATTATAATCCTGCATTTATTAATCATAAATACATTGATTTTGGTTACTTGTTTGAGTCTTTTCCTATTAGTCTGCATCATAACAAGCATGACATGAGCATATTTGACATTAACTCAACAAACACAAATGCATTTAATCTTGGTACATGTGAAAATCCCAAGGAATTGCAAGTGAGGTTACCTCTGATGAGCGGAAAGAATTAAAGAGAATATTAATAAAATATGCGTATTTTTCTGGTCCTATGAAGACATGCCAGAAATGGACATGGGTATTGCCCAGCACATGGTACCAACTTATCCAAATATGAGACCAATAAAACAGAAGCTATGAAGAATGAGGCCAGAATGGCCCGAAAAGGTTAGGGAAGAAGTCAAGAAGCAAATAGAAGTATACCCTGAAAAGATCAAGGCAATTACCAAGCTTGGTTAAACCGCCCGTCTTGAAACCCCCAAGGTCGGGCAAACCTTTGGTGTTATATTTGGCCATAGAACCCAAAACGCTGGGGGCGATGATGGTATAGGCAGGTGAGACAGGGGTGGAACATGCAGTCTACTACCTTAGTAAGAAGATGCTTCCGCATGAAGCCCGCTATCAAGAGGCGAAAAAAATCTATTTGGCGGTGATGTAGGCTAGATGGCCAAGTTCATAGCTTGTAACATAGTATGTTGATACGGAATGCCACATCTCATAGTGACGGACAATGGAGTCCAATTTCAAAAGTACGGGATGGAGGCAGTATTACTTGTGGAAATAGAAATACAATCAATGCGGGTACTAGCAGATGTAGGATTGCCCGAGTAGGAATGAGCCTCGCAGAGGTTCGAACAGCTAGCATTACTGGATGAGAAAAGGATAAAGGCCTTGTACCACATGTAGCTATACCATAAAAGGTTGGCCAGGGCGTTCAACAAGAATGTGCGACCCCCCAAGATCAGAGAAGGTGATCAAATGCTCAAGCAGTCGAAGCCACTAATAATAGATGCAAGGAGAAAGTTCAGTCCCAAAAGTGTGATGGGGAATGAGGCAATGAGACTATCAGATTTGGAAGGGAAAGAGTTCACCGAGCCCATCAACGTGGACAGGCTGAAGCAATATTTTGCAAAAAAAGAAAAAGAAAAGAAAAACTCGTTGGGTTGAAAATCTACAAAGGACAGCCCCAGCAAAATATAGAGCATGAGTGAAAAAGAAAAATAGTTAATTGTAAAATCTATGAGGAACAGTTAGCGAAAGAGGTACCCTTGCAATGCAGTTTATTATTTTCTACATATGTACTAAGAAGAAGTGCAAGCACCTTTATTGAAACAAATGTCCAAAATGTTCATCGATTGCATAAATCCCAGCTAACCAGGAAAGATTAGAGTCATGTAATTAAAAATCACTTCTTTTGTTTCTTAGATGTTGGACTAAGGTCAAGAGATCTAGGAGAAGAACTCCAGGAATGGAGAAGGACTCCGAGAATGGAGAACAGTCTCAGGAAAGAGGATGAGCGAAGAGCCTCGAGAATAAGGACATATCATATCTGAAGAAAAAAAAAAAAAAAAAAAAAAAAGAGGAAAAAAAAGGAAGAAAATTTAGCTCATTGAGTTGAAAACCTGAAAAGCCAACTCAGGAAAGATAGAGCAATCTGCTAAGTTGAAAATTCGAAAGGACAGCTTAGGCAAAAGATAGTCGTCTCTCGATATAGAATAAGACTATATTTCTTCAGGGACGGGACCCTACCTCCATCCTAGAAGATACACGTAAAAGGACTTGTAACTCAATGGACGAAGCACGAGGCAGTATATTTTCCGCATCCTCAAGACAGCAAATGAAAGCTTCAGGAATCAGAAGACATGATTTTCAATATCTGAGAAGGGTAGTAAGAGAAAAATACAAGCTGAGAATGGCAGCAAACTCCTCGGGGAGAGAGCATGTTTTGAAATCGGGGAATCAGGAGACATGAGGCCGCTTTCAAAAAGGCATAATCCACCTTGACCCGGTGTAGGTGGCGAAGAGCAGAAAACTGAGCCAGGTCTGGGGATGACCAATCTGCCACCCCATAAATAAGGGACACAATGGGATCTTGAGCCATGGGACCAAAGAGAACCGAGCAATCACCAAAGGAGAATTTGCATAAGGAAACTGTAAGCAGGCCAAGGGGGCACCCAAAAGCCAAAAGGATCCCTAAAGGGGTAAACCTTTTAGCAAAGATGGCCTAACCAAGGATGACATCAAACCAATAGGATGAAGAAATCCCATCGGAATAGAGAATGCATCCATGCATGCATGCATACAAGTCGCATACGCATAATTTTTGTTTTGTGTTCGCAGGCTTCGAAGAAAAAGAAGAGCGGTGAGGGCGAGCAACTCCAAGAATGGAGAACAACCTCGAGAATGAGGATAGATTAGGGGTCGAGGCCTATATCATCAACAGTTGAGGAAAGAATCCCAGAGGTCGAAGCACCTCATCATCATAGAAAAAAAAACTCCCCAGCGGATCGAAGAGTCGCGCAGGTGGACTAAGACGCCATCAACTCAACTTAGTTCAAGAATGAAGCATAGAGATCGAAGCATCTCACACCCAGCATGGTTCAGGAATGAAGTCGAGGGGTCGAAGCACCTCACCATCAACTCAACTCAGTTCAGTAAAGCCCAGAGATCGAAGCATTTCACACCCCGCATGGTTCGAGAATGAAACCCAGTGGTCGAAACACCTCGCTCTCACCTCAACTCAGTTCGAGAATGAAGCCCATAGATCGAAGCATCTCACACCCAGCATGGTTCTGTAATGAATCCCAATGGTCGAAGCACCTCACCATCAACTCAACTCAGTTTGGGAATGAAGCCCAGAGATCGAGCATCTCACACCCAGCATGGTTCGGGAATGAAGCCTAGGGGTCGAAGCACCTCGCCATCAACTCAACTTAGTTCGAGAATGAATCCTAGAGATCGAAGCATCTCACAGCCAGCATGGTTCGGGAATTAAGCCTAGGGGTTGAAGCACCTCGCCATCAACTCAACTCAGTTTGGGAATGAATCCTAGAGATTGAAGCATCTCACAAGGATGAATCCTAGTAGTTGAAGCACCTTGCCACCAAATCAACTAAATTCGGGAATAAATCCTAGAGATCAAAGCATCTCGCAGGGATGAATCCCAGGGGTCGAAGCACCTCACCATCAAATCAACTTAGTTTAGGAATAAATCCCAGAGATCGAAGTATCTTGCAGGAATGAATCCCAGAGATCGAAGTATCTTGCAGACTGGTTACCTAGTTTCTTTGCCTGCTATTACATTATATTTCAATAAATCTGTTTCGAGTCATCCCAAGCATTTTCCACAACGATACACTGCGAAGGAAATATGTAGGCTATACTTTCTATATTTGTTCCGATCCCATATTCAATAGGGTTTTTTTTTCTTGGTAACGTATAAAGACTCGCTGTTATTCATAATATAATATATCCTATTGTTACTCTTATGCTTCAGTCTTTAAATAGGAAATTTTAGTTAATATGCATCTTTGGTTGTGTTTAAAGTTATCACTCATATATTCCTGACATTACTTGTCCAATTCTTCATTTTTCCATTAATCTATCTCAGTAGTCTCTCCCTTAAATTATTTACTGAGAGTTCTTTTCCTATTCTCTTTTGTTCTTATCCTATATCTAGATCTTCTAGGTTCTCTGTCTCTATCTTCTTTTCCTAGGGATACTATCTTTCAATTGTCTTTTACCCTATCTTATAGGATATTTACTACATTATGGTTTCACCTGTTTCTGGGGACATCCTGAGGTGAACATAAAAGTCGATCTTAGCTATTATGGTATAATAAGGGTTGGAAGGGTAGACCACGCTTTATTTGCATATTATGCTCATTTATAAGCCTGAAACTCTTGTGCTTACTAGTGTTGGCCCCCACATTAAGATACTGCTGTTATGTGTTATCTGAATTGTCTCCCATTTCAAATTCACTCTTAATCATCGATCTTACTATCGATCAATCTTACTTTCTGACCATCAATCTTACTATCTTTTATTGTGATCCCTCTCTAGGGTCATGCTCTCTAAATAATCCATCATGTTGCCTCTGTATTTTTTCCATTAATCTTTTTTGTTTAACCGTCTTAAGTCGTTACTCATTTTCAAAATCCTACTATACTCCATTTGTTATTCCTCCTTATGATGTCTACTACGCTACTTAGATTTTATTCTCATCTTAGTTCTTTGAACTCCCTATGTCTTTACTCCACTGAGAACTCCATCAACTTTGATTATTTATGACATCTCAACTAAATTTCTTTGTTTGGATGCTACTATCTTCTAGCTATTCAATCTAGTCATTTCTCAACTCGTTTATTGTGTCAAATACACTCCTTTACTGGTTCTTCTCCTTACTGGGCTCTGATTATATGAGTGAGTATATACATTCCATGGAAATCTGTGAATATGTATTCCTGTTATTTACTTAAACTTGCTAATGGTCTAATTAGGTTTTCTTAACCCTACTAGAGTCGAGACTGTTGGAAGAAATAGTTGTCATTCGCTCTGTCAGGACCTAGGTTGACTTACACAATGTCTTGGGGTTTCACGACTAACTTCACCTATTTTTAGGTTTTACAATCATTTTCATCTTCAATGATATTATCTCTGTTACTATATTTACTAAACATTTTTGCTACTTCTACATCTCCCTTTAATATCCTCAAACCCTATTCATTGGCTCTATTCTATGCTATTAAGGCCAGTGTTGGCACATTCCCCAGGACTCCTTCATAGACTTCTACTCTATGCTCTTGCTATAGGCTACATTTATGCCATTTAACCTTGTTGTTCATAATAGTATCTTTGTTAGCTCTTGCGTATCTCCAATCCCATGGATCTGTCCTTTTTATTCTCATATGTGTTCCTACCAGTATAGGTCTGATCTATAGGTTCTTAATAGTACTGTGAACCTTCTCATCATTGCTTAGATTAGGTTCTTATTTATCTAACCTTAGAAGTCTTTTTAGTCTCTTCTAGATAAACCATCCTTACAAATTCTCTTTTTATGTCTTAGAATATTAACGTTATACGAACTGAGTTTCCATACGGTTATTCTCTTTTTATGCTGGCATGTACTGGACAATCATTTTACGTCTCTACGGATATTGACGTTTCTTGTTCTAATATTCTATCTCCTGGTAGAGTCTTGATGAGCGGAAAATATATCATTTTTTCCCGTCCATTTGACCTAATATTTTGTATAGTTTCTCTGGTTTTATGAACATTTTGATGTGTTTTTATTTATTTTATAGATAAAATAAAATCGGGATTCAATGGAATCATTCAGGACGAAATATGGAACAAATAAGGGCAAAAACTGGACTTGATACTTAGATTTTGGAGGTTGGAAACTTGAAATGGCGTTCTAACAAAGTACAATTTCGGAAATTTCAACTTTGCGTAATTTTTGTATTTTTGTCATAACTTTGTACTCCAATGTCGGATTGAGGTGATTCAAGTTTCATATTAAAGAAGACTCAAAGATCTACAACTTTGAAGTTCATAGGATTTTCAAATTCAGAGGTTTTCATGACCGAAATGGATGGACAATCCGAAATTATGTTTTATTTAATTACAAAAGCAATTATCAAAAATAAAAATTGTCAAACTTCCACCAAACATGCATGTTTGGTGGAGTGTTTTATGCCATGTTTGGTGGAGTATTTGATGGAGTATTTTGTGACATGTTTGGTGGAGTATTTTGTGGAGTGTTTGGTGGAGAAATTTGTGGAGAAATTGGTGGAAGTCTTTTCTTTGCCTATAAATACCAAGCCTTTTCATTTGTAAAATTGATACTTTCCTTAAGGATTCTAATAAGGAACTTGAGGATTGTATCTTATGTATTTATTTTTTGTATTTTAATTATGTATTTTTATTTTTAGTAATAATAGTTTGTGTGTTTTTACTTTCTTTTATGATTTGTAGTTAATTTCCACTGGGGGAATAGTGAAGCTTTTATTATTATAGTTTAGATTAATCTCCCTTAATTATAATATGGAAATTATAATCTAATAATATGGACTAAATTTGATACCTTTTTAATGACTGGTTTTATTTATTTGACATAATGTGACACCGCCTATATGGCCGATATTTATGTGACAGATGATTACCGCCTATATGACTGGTTTATGGACAAATAATAACACTGCCTTTATTTTCGGTTGGACTTAATTGAAAATCTGACTTAATCAAGATACCGCCTATATGGTCGGTTAGTAATATCACTGATAATTTCTATATTAAAATAAGTGAGATTTCTAAATTAGAAATAGTAAAGATGGATCATTTAACCCCAACATTTTATTTTTATTCTAGGGAAGTGATAAAGCACAATATTCGCGAGTTTTATAATTGATTTTCTTTATATTATGGGTAATAGTTTAGGCTTGATTATTGAATCTTAAGCTTAATGCTTCTTGTTGCCTGATCACCAATAAGGTTGATGTGGTAAACTTAAAATGAACTTGGAAAATGGATTTTAGGTTTCAGCCTTAGATTCAATAGCTCACGATCTCACTTAATGATAGATAACCCTTAATAGATTTCCTTCTAGGGTATACATATACATGTCGGGCGGGGGTAGCCATAATTAGAACTTGAACTTAATGAATTCAGGTAACTTGGTTGTTTAAATGGAACATTATTGGGCGATTGAAAGATTACGAGCTTTACTAGAAGAAGATACACCCCAAACCAGGGAA
>SKCR01048233.1:0-40548 GCA_019454045.1 Zanthoxylum bungeanum
AACAACACCTCTTGGAAGGCGAGTGTTCGGTCAGCAAGTTGCAATGAACTGAGGTAGGCTTGCTTCTCCAATCTGTAATTTCCTGAAAATAGAAAAAGGCATCAAGTTAACACTCGCACCTAGATCACATAAAGCCTTACCGATAATGTTCTCCAATGGTGCATGAGCCGTGAAACTTCCAGGATCTTTTAACTTCGGGGGAAGTTTCCTCTGAATGATGGCGCTGCATTCTTCCTTTAATGCTACTGTTTCGTAGTCTCCCTCTCCCATCTCCATTTTCGTGAAAGAATGTCCTTCATGATTTTGACATAACTGGGCATTTGTTCCAACACTTCTGTAAATGGAATGTTGATATGCATCTTTTTGAATATTTCCAGGAACCGAGAAAACTGCTTGTCCAATTTGTTCTTCTGAAGACGTTGAGGAAAAGGTGGAGGTGGAATGATCTGTTCTTTTTCATTTGCTTCTTTTTCCTCCATCTGTTGCTTTGTTTCTTTTGGAACTTCCTCAGCAGCTGTTTTGGCTCCAACATCTTTGTTGATTTCAGTACCGCTTTTTAATATGATGGCATGACATTGCTCATTCCCCATGTTTCTTGGATTTGTCTCTGTGTTGCTGGGAAGGGTACCTGGCGGTCTGTAACTCTAAGCATTTGCCAGTTGTCCAATTTGATTCTCCAGTGCTTTATATAGAAGCAGATTGACTTTGAATTAATGCTGCTTGGGATTGAAACATAGCATCATAGTCTTGCTGCTTGAGAGTCGTGTTTTTGCTTCTATCTTTTTCAAGTGGGTCAACACTTCTGTTATTCCTGGTTCATTTTCCTGCTCTTGGCTTTTGTTCTGTTGATGGAATTCAGGTGGTGGATAGTTCTGCTGTTGGCTGAATTGTTGCTCCATGAAAAATTGGGATGATTCCTCCACCCTGGGTTGTAGGTGTTGGAATATGTTGTTTCCCCTGTCTGTTGAAATTTTTGACATAATTCACCGTCTCTTCATGTTGGTTCGACTCTGGTGCTCCTCCATATGGTGAACTTGTGGATCCAGTGGTAAGAGTCTCCATGAATCTACATATCTGATCTAGCTTGGCGTTGACTGCTGTATTGGCTCCACTTTCATAAATTCCTGCAATTCTTTGGATCATGCTCCTTTCTGTTGGCCATAAAGAATTGTTGTTTTCCATTTCTTCGATTAGGTCTCAGGCTTAATCTTCTCATTTTACCATTAAAGCTCCTCCAGCAGCAGCATCGATTGTGGTTCTCATTATTCCAGAAAGTCCATTATAGAATGTTTGGACTTGAAGCCATTTTGGAATCTCATGGTGAGGAACATTTCCGGAGCAAATCTTTGTACCTTTCCCAAGATTCGCAGAGGGATTCTGATTCTTGTTGTACAAAGGATGTGATGTCATTCCTCAGCTTTCCAGTTCTGGCTGGTGGAAAGTACTTTGAAGAAATTTGGTGGCTAAAGTGTTCCAAGTTGTGATAGAACCTGCTGGTAGTGAATGTAGCCAAGCTTTAGCTCTGTCTTTCAGGGATATGGAAAAACTCGCAGTCTCATTGATTCTTCTAATGCTCTGTTGTAGTTGAAAGTACTGCAAACTTCCAGGAAGTTACTGATGTGGGCATTAGGATCTTCAGTTGCATTCCCCATGAACTGAACTGACTGCTGAATCATCTGAATGCATGTTTTGATGTCACACGTATTTTCTGGTAAGGGAGGAAGTACAATACATGAAATGAGTCTGTCAACCACCGGAATGGTTCTGTCTCGAATGGGAATTGGTGGTGCAACCTCCAACGGTTCAGGTTCCATGTAATGATTGCTTCTTGGCCTTCTCGCTTTTCTTCTTCTCAACTGTCTGATGGTTCTTCTTTCAATTTTTGGGTCAAGCGGTCGAAGTTCAAAGCTTCTGGTTCGTCTCATGTAGTTTCTGAGAACCTGAAACACAAGAAACAAAAACAATAAGTAAAAAGAAATTAGATACAAGTAACGTATCTAACCCAAAACTAATAGTGAAAGATAAATAAGTCCCCGGCAACGGTGCCAAAAACTTGACCGGCGTAAACACACACGTATAACGCAAGCGCACATATCGTTCAAGTAGTATAAAAGTATCGATTCCACGAGGACTTAATATCTATCTCTATTAATTTTATGAGGTCAAATGATTACTAGTATCTAACAGGTTGTTTGATTGATTTGAAATGGTGACGATTCTAAATTTAAAAACAAGTAATAAAATTGTTCGAAAGTAGGTTTTAAGAAAATTCAATATTAAAAACTATCTAGGGTTGTGATTTCTTCCAATATCATTTTAAAGATGAAGTGGTTATCTTAATGTTGGGTAATATATTGATTTATTAACCTGGAACACTAAATTATATGTAACCTCTGTCGATGGTCAGACCAAATACCCAGTTTAACCCAATTGAACCATATGTCTATGTCAACCAAATTATATGGATTCATTAAGTTTAAGTTCCAATTATGGCTACCCCCACGCCCGACAGGTATATGTCTATCCTGTAAGGAAATATATTAAGGGTTATTTATCCTCAAGGAAGATCGTGGACTATTGAGTCTAAGGTCTTAAACTTAAAATCCCTATGTCTAGTTCATTTTAAGTTTCCCAGTTCAATTTTATTAATGGCCAGTTAATGAAAAAACATTAATTAAGACTCAATAAATAATCTTTATATTACCAAGCTATAATCTAACCCCTTAAAACCGGTGATATTGGATTTCATCACAACCCCAGATAACTGGCTTAGTTACGACACATATTTACGGGTAGTAAAAAAAACTTAAATAAAATAAAAGACATAAAGTAAATATACTGAAAATTAAATACTGAAAAGTAAATGCTGAAAGTAAATGCTGAAATTAAATACTGAAAATTAAATGCTGAAAGTAAATTACTGAAAGTAAATGTTGAAAGTAAATTGCTGTAAAGTAAATGCTGAAAATTAAAGAAAGAAAAGTATTGTGCGTAAAAGTAAATTGCGGAAAGTAAAAACTGAAAAGTAAAGAAAAGAAAGTGCGAAAGCGGAAATTAATTACTGAAAGCTGTAAATAAACAAACAAGATACAATCTTCTTAGTATTCTTAAGGAATTCCTTAGAAGAAAGTATGAATTTTACAAATGAAATGGCTTGGTATTTATAGGCAAACTTTTACCTCCATCAAATCATCCACCAAATCAATTATTAATTGCTCCACTAATTGCTCCCAAATCCATTATTAATTGCTCCACTAATCTTTTATCATGTTTGGTGATGATTTGATAATTTTTATTATTTATTTATTAATTTATTTTTTGCTTTGAAAATGATTGAAAGTGACTTTAATAATTCACACAACACTTCTGTATGTTTCATCAATTTCGGGCATGAAATCAGAATCTTCAGAACTTAATTTTTTCTTCTTTCAAATCTGTAGATCTTTGAGTCTTCTTTAATCTGGACTTGAATCAGATCAATCCGATATTGGAGTAAAAAGTTATGCCCAAAATACGACAGATACGCAAAATTGAATTTCCAAAACTGCAATTCGTCAAAAAAACGCCCTTTCAAGTTTCCAATCTCCAAATTAAAATATCAAGTCCAATAATTGCCCTTATTTGACCCATATTTCGTCCTAAATGATTTCATTGAGATCCGATATTATTTGATCTGCAAAATAAACTAAAACACATCAAAACGTTCATCAAACCAGAGAAACTAAAAAAATATTAAGTTAAAAGGGCGGTAAATATTGATATATTTTCCGCTCATCAGGT
The DNA here is from genome assembly GCA_019454045.1 of Zanthoxylum bungeanum. Taxonomy (NCBI): domain Eukaryota; kingdom Viridiplantae; phylum Streptophyta; class Magnoliopsida; order Sapindales; family Rutaceae; genus Zanthoxylum; species Zanthoxylum bungeanum. The sequence continues at coordinate 3,781 of SKCR01048233.1, forward strand.
AGTAGAGATTTCTCAAGAGCAAATTATCAAGTTCATAAAGAGCACATTATCCACCGATTCGGTATCCCTCAGACATTAATGGTGGATTATGGTACTTCGTTGAACGACGAAAATGTTAAGAGCTTCCTGACCAAATACATGATCCAGTTAGTAAACACTACTCCATATTACCCCCAGTCAAATGGTCAGGCATAATCGTCCAACAAAACTATCAAAGTGTTGGTCCAAAAAATGGTAACGGACAATGCCAGACAATGGGACTAATGCTTGAGTCAGACTCTTTGGGCATATAGGACGTCACCGCGAATGAGTACCTCAGTCATGCCATTTCAATTAGTATATGGTCAAGAGGTTATATTACCAGTTGAAGTCAATATTAAATCCACTAGAGTGGCATTGCAAAAAGAATTGACAGGGGAAGATTACAGTGAAGTAATGATTCAAAATTTTTTAGAATTGGACGATGTCAAATACGATGTCATAAATCGTTTGGAAGTAGAAGAATACGACGCCATTAGCAAAGGAATTTGAGGGTACGATAAAGGAAGATTTTGCAAGGAATTAGATAGTAAAGTGATGACAAAAACAGGCCAAGCCCTTATATAACAAAGGTGAAAAGCTCGCCCTAGGACATGTGTCGCAACCCAAATCGACGAATGAAGGAAATAACAGAAAAATGAAAAGAATGAAGAGTCGCCCTCGACAAGTGTTGTGACACGATTCGATGTAAAAGATAAGGGTGATGTGTGATGTGATGTGACACCGAAATGACGCAAAAAATGACTCATTAATAGGCGTCATGATGAAATGTGTTGGGAAGGTCACATATTTATTGAAGAAATGATGGACTCACATAGGGAACGTAAAGGACGACCCTCGATACACGCAAGTGACAGTAAAAGATAGGGCGAAGACTTACAGGCCAAATCTAATACACGGCCAATAGACACCATTCTGAAATGAGAAATTTTTTTCGATTTCATTGCCCGACTCAATCAAGATGAATTTGGGGGACAATTATTGGCGAAGAAAATCGCTCTATGACGAATGAGCCAATAAGGGACGAAAAGCAATTAGGGCGAACATGTACCACACCACATAACGATTTTCAATCAGGACGACGGAGAGAAAATGTTCATGATGATTACCATGCGTTACAATTGATCCCACGACCTAGCAGTCGGCCGTAACCCCCCACGATCTGGAAATTTCATGCAGAATACAGTGGTTAGATACATGATCCAGCAGTTACAAGAACTCAGTAGTTAGATGCATGATCCATCAGTTGCAAGCATGAAACATAGAAGTTCATAGACCAAGAAAAGTGAAACCGTTCAAGTAGTTAATTGAGGCTCACTATAAAAAGTTCAAGCGTGGGAAGAAGAAGAAAAAAGAACAAATGAGGAATCAAAATGAGCATTTTATTTTAATTTCTTAGCTTTGTAACCTTAGGACTGTAATTTGTGTGCTTGTACCCCTTGGAGGCTAATTCACTTAATCAAACACCCCTTGCTGGGACCGTGTCTCAGGAGATTTGGACCTTACACACTCTTTGACGAAAAATTATGCAAACAGATATAAAACTAAAAGACTTGTGAGAAACTCACATTAGTCGTACATTAGATATGATCTAATAATGGATACAGTAAGACTATCTGTATGACAGTTAGTATAACTGTTTGACATTTAGTGTGTCTCTTGTATATAGTATTTATCTTTCGTAAATGATGATTCCTTTATCGAAAGAGAAATTGATTAGAATGTCTAATCAATCTTATGCATTATAGGATGATGGCATAATGATTACTGTATTATGTACGATTAAAGATATCAATTTAAGTATAATTGTTACGAGTTATTTTGATATGCTGCAGACCATAGGATTTGTCTTGAAACATGTTTTTTATTATCCTTGAGATATTAAGAACAAGTTTCTTATTCACGGAGAATATAATCTGCAACCATTAGGGTCAGATTAGTTCTGAGTCTAATTATGACATTAGATGATCTATATTATATAAAGTCAGAAAAGATGCAATGAGAGTGTCACGGTTGATTCTACTGTATTAGTGGAAATCGTTGCAACTTATGAAGTATTGACTTATGAAGTTGCATAGTGATCTCATAGATTAGAAGTTTTGATATTAATGTTGTGCTTGCGGTTGTTTGCATAATATTTAGATGTGATCCTTAAATACATAGAAAAATTAGTAGCTATAGCACAATATTGATATCACATCTGAGTCATATTGATGTATAACTTAGGTTATACAAAATATGAATGACGTTGGTTAGGAAAATAATTAGGTTTGTTGGATATACTCAATTTGTAATAGCGGGCTTATTTGCTGTTGCCTACCTCTTGATTGATAGGTGAGCTCTTGAGGGCCATGGGTATGTGATACACATTGAGATGTGTATATGCTACCGTGGATTGACACTAGAGCAAGTGAGAGAAATTGTTAGGGATACGAACAATTCTTTTTTCCATAATATTACTTATTTAATGGTAGCACCTCTTGTCTTTTACACATATATGTGATCTAATTGCGATTAGATATCTAATTATGATTAGATTGAAACTAAATCTGATTTAGTGATACGTGTATATTAGACAAAGACCTTACAACATAGTGTGCAGTTACAACGTAGTTTGTAATCGACATTGGGAAGCGTCGCTATAAGTAGTATAACTATAAATAAAGTTCCTAGTGAAGATTTACTAATACAGGTTGGTTAGTAAAATCCGATGAGACCAGTACATGTCATATATCGTGACTTGATCCGATGGTTTATCCCAATGAACCATGAGTCTCGGGAGACTCATATAGACATGTAGGTGTTTATTTGATAAACACTGAACGACTAACTGAAGATTTCCTAATATATGGTACACCAATGTCAATATGAATCTTCTCGAGTTGAGCGAGCATAGTGGTCATTCGACTTGAGATACCACAGTGAATATATGAGTTATCCTCCATACTTTGATGACAGTCACATCACCGATTTATTTAGATCAGATCTCTGCCTGTTCGTTGGGTGTGGACTGATGCTCATGATATCCAGTGCGTATCAAGATAGAATCTGTCAGTCCTGTGTACAGGGCATATGTATCCTACATGTGTTTACGATCTAGTAAATCCATGGTCGTGGTATAACTTCGGAAATAAGTTCTGAGTGTTATTTATAAATCGTAAATTTGAAAGTTGACTATATTATACCGTAAGGATTTGACGTTCTTATCTATATCCTAGGTATAATATGGATATCATGTGACAGATGGATTATACATATTGTTAGGGTTGGTGCTCGGAGTGCCAATCCGGATTGTATTTATGTTCGATTCATGAATACAAGCAACTCTATTTTCCTTAATATTACTTAATTTACTAGTAACACCCTTGTCTTTGATACACTTATTCGATCTAATTATGATTAAATATCTGATTATGATTAGATCGAAACTAAATCTGGTTTAGTGATATGTGTATATTAAACAAAGACCCTAGAATTTACAATATAGTGCGTAGTTACAACATAGTTTGTAATTGACGTTGGGAAGCGCAATATAAGATGTATATCCTTAAATAAAGTTCCTGGTCAAGATTTACTAACACGGGTCGATTAGTAAAATCTACTAAGACCAGTACATGTCGTATATCATGACTTGGTCCCAGTGAACTAAGAGTCTCGGGAGACTCGTATAGACATGTAAGTGTTTATTTGATAAGACACTGAACGACTCACTGAAGGTTTCCTAATAGATGGTACACCAATGTCAATAGGAACCTTCTCGAGTTGAGTAAACATAGTGGTCCTCCGACTTGAGATATAACTGTGGGATATATAGTTATCCTCCACACTTTGATGACAGTCAAGTCAACGATCTATTCATGACCAGACCTCCGCTTGTTCGTTGAGTGTGGACTGATGCTCATGATATCCAATGTGTATCAAGATAGGATCCTTCAGTCCTGTGTACAGGGCATAGACATCCTCACGTGTTTACGATCTAGTAAATCCATGGCCGTGGTATAATGATGAGCGGAAAATATATCAATATTTACCGCCCCTTTTACCTAATATTTTATTTAGTTTCTCGGGTATGATGAACGTTTTGATGTGTTTTATGTGTTTTACAGATAAATAAAGTATTGAGATTTAATGGAATCAAATCTGGGCTAAAACGATGAAATTCGGTGCAAAAAATGGCGAAAATGGAAATTTACTATATGCGTCACGAAGTGCAGTCCGAAATTCCAATTTTACACAAGTTTCGTATTTTGGCCAAAACTTTTTCATTCGATATCCGATTAAGCTGATTCAAGTTTCAGATTGAAGAAGACTCGAAGATATACAATTTTTAATGTCAAAATAATTTCAAATTCTGAAGTTTCCATGGCCGAAATTGATGAACAATCTAGTGTATTTTGTATAACTACCATAGTCATTTTCAAAATATAAAATAAAATTAATAAAATAAAAAAAAATAAAAATTGTCAAACTTTCACCAAACATGCTTGCATGTTTGGTGCCATGTTTGGTGCCATGTTTTGTGGAGCAATCGGTGGAGCAATCGGTGGAAGCCTTTAGATTTTCCTATAAATACCAAGCCATTTCATTTGTAATTCTCATGCTTTCCTTAGGTTTTTGTAAGGAATTTAAGGAATGCATCTTGTGTGTTTATTTTTAGTAATTTAATTTATGCATTTTTATTTTCAGTAATAGTAGTAGTTTCTTTCTCTTCTCTTTTCTTTTATGTTTAGTAGTTAGATTTCTGCTAGGGGAAGGGTGAAGCTTTTATTATTTTAATTTAGATTAATCTCCCTTAATTATAATATGGAAATTATAATTCAAACTAAAAGGTTTTCCGCCTTAATGACTGGTTTTATTTATTTGATATAATATGACACCGCCTATATGGCCGGTCTTTAGGTGACAAATGATTACCGCCTATATGGCTGGTTTATGGACAAATAATGATACCGCCTTTATGGCTGGTCAGACTTAATTAAAATCTGACTTAATGAGGATATCGCATATATGGTTGGTTGGTAATATCACTCATAAATTCCATATTATAAAGGGAGATTTCTAAATTAGAAGTAGTAAAAGTGAATCCCCCAACCCCCAATATTTTATTTTTATTATAGGGAAGTGATGGAACACAATATCCACATACTTAATAATTGATTTTCTTTTTATGGGTAATTCTTTAGTTTGTTTATTGAGTCTTAAGCTTAATGCTTCTTGTTAATTGGCCATTAATAAGATTGATTTGGTAAACCTAAAATGAACTTGACGAAGGGATTTTAGGTTTCAGCCTTAGATTCAATAGCCCACGATCTTCCTTGAGGATATATAACCCTTTAATAGATTTTCTTACATGATAGACATATACCTGTCGGGCGGGGGTAGCCACTACTGGAACTTGAACTTAATGAATCTAGGTAATTTGGTTGACATAGACATATGGTTCAATTGGGTTATACTGGGTATTTGCATCTGACCATCGACAAAGGCTTTTGCATATTTTCGTGTTCCAGGTTAGCAAACTGACTTATTACACATAATAAGAGAATCAATTCACCTTAGAATAATATTGTATGGAATCACAACCCTAAATCTTTGTGTCTTTCGTTTATTTTCCTTAGTATTTTCTTTTTTATTTTATTTTATTTTATTTATTTAAATTAGCAAATCCACATTTAATCAACCAAAAGTTATCATTCCCTTCTCACTATAATTAGATACCTGTAAATAAATAGCATCAATAATTAATAACAACAATAGGAATTAAGCCCTCGTGGGATCAATATTTTTATACTACTTGAACGATACGTGCGCTTGCGTTATACGCGTGTGATTACGCACCGGTCAAGTTTTTGGCACCGTTGCCGGGGGACTTATTTTTCTTGAGTTATTAATTTTAAAGCTATCTAATTTACTTGTATCTAATTTTCTTTATTCTTGAGTTATTAATTATTGGGAGATTGAGAGATCACGAGCTTTATTAGAAGAAGATACACCCCAAATCTAGGAGCAACAGTCTGGTTTTATGAGGTCTGTTGTCCAGCCCAACAACTATCACTGGATGTCAGAACCAATCAATACTACATTTGCTCAACAGAACGAAATGGGGAGATGTGTGATAAGTGATGGTAACCACCCGAGTGATCAATGTATATACCTGTCAGAGTGGCATAATTATTGGAATCATTCAAGGTACGAAGAACCATCATATTTTCCATCTTATCCACCATCTACCTACGATTTTCATCAAGAACCAGAACCATCAAATGAAGATCAGATGGTTGGCATACTCAAAGATTTGTTCAAGAAACGAGACGAAAAGTTGGATACAATGCTTGAAACATTTCAGAATCAACTCGAAAGTATTCAGAGACAATCAACATTCATTCAAAGACTGACAGATCAAATGAGACAATTAACAGAAAACCAGAGCTACATACCTCCAGAAGCATTTTCAGATGAAACTGACGAAGCCTTCGAGTACCAATCATTTCACAATTTCACCATATGGAGGAGGACCAGAGCCAAACCAACTTGAAGAGTCGGTGAACTATGTCAACAATTTCAACAGGTATGGGAACAATCCATATTCCAACACCTACAACCCAGGGTGGAGGAATCATCCCAATTTCTCATGGAGCAATAATTCAGGGTCGCCAAAGAACTATCCACCACCCGGATTCCAACAGCAACAGAAGAAAGGTCAGGAGCAGGCAAGTGAACCAGGAATAGCAGAAGTGCTGGCTCAGTTAAAAAAATATGATGCTATCTTTCAGAGCGAACCAGTTTCTGTCAAAGCACTGGAAAATCAGATTGGACAACTAGCCAATGCTTAGAGTTATAGATCGCTTGGAAATCTTCCCAGCAACACAGAGCCAAATCCAAGAAACCGAGGGAATGAGCAATGTCAAGCCATAACCTTGAAAAGCGATACTGAAATCAACAAAGATGTTGGAATCAAGGCAACCATTGAAGAAGTTCCAAAAGATGTAGTTCCACAGATGGAGGAAAAGAAAACAGAGGAAAAAGAAGCAAAGGAAAAAAAAGTAAAGAAAAAAGAAAAAGATCAAATCATTCCACCTCCATCTTTTCCTCAGCGTCTTCAGAAAAACAAATTGGACAAGCAGTTTGCTCGATTCTTGAAGGTGTTCAAAAAGCTGCACATCAACATTCCATTTGCAGAAGCTTTGGAAGAAATGCCCAGCTATGTCAAATTCATGAAAGACATTCTCTAATGAACATAGAGATTGGGAGATTACGAGACAGTAGCATTGACGGAAGAATGCAACGCCATCATTCGGAGGAAACTTCCCCCAAAATTGAAAGATCCTGGCAGTTTCACTGTCCTATGCACCATTGGAGAACATTATATCGGTAAGGTTTTATGTGATTTAGGTGTAAGTGTTAATTTAATGCCTTTTTCTATTTACAGGAAATTGCAAATTGGAGAAGCAATACCTACCTCAGTCTCTTTGCAACTTGCTGATAGAACGCTCGTATTTCCGAGAGGTGTGGTTGAAGATGTGTTGGTCAAAGTTGACAAACTCATTCTCCCAGTAGATTTCATCATCATTGATATGGAAGAAGACAAAGATGTGCCTATCATCATTGGGAGACCATTCTTGGCTACAGTCGAACTGTGATTGACGTACAAAAAGGAGAACCATGAAAGTTCAGGACCAAGAAGTTACTTTCAATGTTTTCAAAGCCATGAAATTCCCTAGCGATGAAAATGAGGAAAAATATTTCAGAATTGATGTTGTTGATAGTATCATTCAGGATACTGATACAGTTCCCACAGACAAACTTGAAGCTTGCATCACCAACATGACTGATAGCAAGATAGATTTTGAAATTCTGGAATGTATCAGCTATCTGGACAAGCCGTTCCGCTTCAAATCAGAACCACCAGTCGAAAGCCTGGAACTCCCAAAGAAAGATCGAATCAAGCCCTTAATTGAAGAACCACCGCAATTGGAGTTGAAGTTACTTCTGAGCCATCTCAGGTATGCATTTCTTAGAAACTGTTCTGAATTACCTGTAATTATTTCTTCTTCGATAACATTGGAACAAAAAGAAAAATGAGTGTTGCGAGAACACAAGAGAGCCATTGGCTGGACTATAGCAGACATCTGAGGCATTAGTCCATCATTTTGCATGCACAAGATCATGATGAATGATGAACACAAACCCACAGTGGAACATCAACGGAGACTCAATCCAATCATGAAGGAAGTCGTGAAGAAAGAAATTATCAAATGGTTGGATACTGGCATCATTTACCATATCTCAGACAGCACTTGGGTGAGTCATATACAGTGTGTATCAAAGAAAGGAGGAATCACTGTAGTCACAAATGAAAAGAACGAGTTGATTCCTACAAGAGCAGTGACTGGATGTAGAGTATGCATGGACTACCGGAAGCTGAACAAAGCCACGAGGAAAGACCATTTTCCGCTGCCATTCATTGATCAGATGCTGGACAGATTGGCGGGACATGAGTTCTATTGTTTTCTGGACGGATACTCAGGATACAATCAGATTGCTATACCCCCAGAAGTTCAGGAGAAAACCACTTTTACATGTCCGTATGGTACTTTTGCTTTGCGTAGGATGCCATTTGGACTATGTAATGCCCCTACCACATTTCAGCATTGCATGATGGCCATTTTCTCAGACATGTTGGAGCAGAGTATGGAGGTTTTCATGGATGACTTCTCTGTGTTTGGAGACTCTTTTGATCATTGCTTGCAAAATCTGGAGCATGTGTTAAAAAGGTGTGAAGACACAAACCTGGTACTCAAATGGGAAAAATTCCACTTCATGGTGGAGGAAGACATCGTTCTTGAACATCGGATCTCACAAAAGGGGATAGAGGTAGACAAAGCAAAGATCGAGATAATTGAAAAGCTACCTCCACCAACATCAGTCAAAAAGATTCAGAGCTTTCTTGGACATGCATGTTTTTACAGGAGATTTATCAAAGATTTTTCCAAAATTGCAAAACCTCTTTGCAATCTTCTAGAGAATGATGTGCCTTTCAACTTCACCAATGAATGACAGGAAGCTTTTGAGATCTTAAAATAGAAACTGGTTTCTGCTCCCATCATAGTAGCACCAGACTGGACTCTTCCATTGGAGGAAGCATCTATAAATGGCAATGAAGTAAAAAAAAAGAAAAAAAAACGTGAAAAAAAACGTCTGAGATCCGAGTTATTAAGTCCGTATAGGTGTCTTAACACCTAGTGCCCTAAAGCCAACTGGTTTGGGAGCCACTGGCCCAAAGCTCGCTACATGGATCGAAGATGTTGTAAAAAAAATATATATATCTGATGTCTGAGTAATTAAGTCCGTAGGGGTGTCTTAACACCTAGTGCCCTAAAGCCAACTGGTTTGGGAGCCACTGGCCCAAAGCTCGCTACATAGACGGAAGATATTGTATATAAATAAAAAAATCAAAAATCATAGAAAAAAATCAAAAAAAAAAATTATTCAATTGCTACAAAAGATGTGAATTCTGATAAAACTTTAGGACAAAAATATTACTCTCTTCTCAACTGCACTTGTGACTATTGTGGGCAAAATGAGTTGATTAATATTTTGTTGGTTGTGTATATGAAGAATGGTAAAAATAATCGGAGAATTTACTTATTCGGTAATTTAGAAAGAAAGAAAACAACTACTAACTTGGAGTAGAAGTTTCACCTGTTTAGTCACTAACTTCTTTATTCTCTTATCTTTTTGCTTTGTGTGCATTAGTGTTACTATATTTTTACTTTTATCAAACGTTTTTCGGTATCGTTGCTGTAAGCCCTCACGAGACTACAACTCGTCCACTAGGGACACGTAGGGGTTTAAAGGCTTGTTGCATATGCTAAATGCAACCGTGATCCCTAAGAAAGTGGCTTAGTTTAATTTTATTTGTTTCTTGTATTTTATTCTGCTATTTTGCTCGAGGACTAGTAAAATGTTAGGTTTGAGGTGTGATGAGCGGAAAATATATCAATATTTACCGCCCTTTTACCTAATATTTTGTTTAGTTTCTCGGGTTTGATGAATGTTTTGATGTGTTTTATGTGTTTTGTAGATAAATAAAGTATTGGGATTTAATGGAATCAACTCTGGGCTAAAACGATGAAATTCAGCGCAAAAAATGGCGAAAACGGAAATTTACTATACACGTCACGAAGTGCAGTCCGAAATTCTAGTTTTGCGCAAGTTTCGTATTTTGGCCATAACATTTTCATCTGATATCCGATTGAGCTGATTCAAGTTTTAGATTGAAGAAAACTCGAAGATCTACAACTTTGAAAGTTAAAATAATTTCGAATTCTGAAGTTTCCATGGCCGAAATTAAAATTCCACCAAACATGCTTGCATGTTTGGTGCCATGTGTTTGGTTCCATGTTTGGTGCAATGTTTGGTGGAGCAATCGGTGGAGAAATTGGTGGAAGCCTTTAGATTTTCCTATAAATACCAAGCCATTTCATTTGTAATTCTCATGCTTTCCTTAGGTTTTTGTAAGGAATTTAAGGATTGCATCTTATGTGTTTATTTTTAGTAATTTAATTATGCATTTTTATTTTCAGTAATAATAGTAGTTTATATCTCTTCTCTTTTCTTTATGTTTAGTAGTTAGATTTCCGCTGGGGGAAGGATGAAGCTTTTATTATTTTAATTTAGATTAATCTCCCTTAATTATAATATGGAAATTATAATTCAAACTAAAAGGTGTACCGCCTTAATGGCTGGTTTTATTTATTTGACATAATGTGACACCGCCTAAATGGCCGGTCTTTAGATGACAGATGATTACCACATATATGGATGGTTTATGGACAAATAATGATACCACATTTATGGTTGGTCGGACTTAATTAAAATTTGACTTAATGAGGATACCGCCTATATGATTGGTTGGTAATATCACTGATAAATTCCATATTATAATAAGGGAGATTTCTAAATTAGAAGTAGTAAAAGTGAATCCCTCAACCCCCAGTATTTTATTTTTATTCTAGGGAAGTGATGAAACACAATATCCACACACTTAATAATTGATTTTCTTTTTATGGGTAATTCTTTAGTTTGTTTTTTGAGTCTTAAGCTTAATGCTTCTTGTTAATTGGTCATTAATAAGATTGATTTGGTAAACCTAAAATGAACTTGACGAAGGGATTTTAGGTTTTAGCCTTAGATTCAATAGCCCACGATCTTCCTTGAGGATATATAACCCTTTAATAGATTTTCTTACAGGATAGACATATACCTGTCGGGCGGGGGTAGCCACTATTGGAACTTGAACTTAATGAATCCAGGTAATTTGGTTGACATAGACATATGGTTCAATTGAGTTATACTGGGTATTTGCATCTGACCATCGACAGAGGCTTTTGCATATTTTCGTGTTCCAGGTTAGCAAACTGACTTATTACACATATATAAGAGAATCAATTCATCCTTAGAATAATATTGTGTGGAATCACAACCCTAGATCTTTGTGTCTTTTGTTTATTTTCCTTAGTATTATTTATTTATTTAAATTAGCAAATCCACATTCAATCAACCAAAAGTTATCACTCCTTCTCAATATAATTAGATACATGTAAATAAATAGCATCAATAATTAATAACAATAATAGGAATTAAGTCCTCGTTGGATCGATATTTTTATACTACTTGAACGATACGTGCGCTTGCGTTATACGAGTATAATTACGCACCGGTCATATAACTTTGGAAATCAGTTCCGACTGTTATTTAGATATCATAAATTGAATGTCGACTGTATTATACCGAACAGATTTGACATTTTCATCTATATCTCAGGTATAATACATATAGCCTGTGATGGAGGGATTATACGTATGCTATCACCTCGGCTTGCATAGTTTAGCGAGATTATCCATGGTCGTCATAATCCATGAGTGGGTGGATTATGGACACAAACTTGGATTTCGTGACGGATAAACTTAAACTTAGAGAGTCCCACAATATGAAGTGTACTTGTTGAGCACTTGGGCAACTCGATATGAATAATACGAATTTTTCATTATACTTCAACGGATTAAGTGAGTTAATTTGGATCGTTTAATCGGCTAAAGGATAATTTGGATCGTTTAATCTGTTAAACGATAACACATGCATTAGAAGATTTTGGCCAATCATAATTATTGTGTATTTGTATTTGATACATAATACGATTAGATACACATTAATTATTCGTCAAATGAGATTTTGACAGATGCCATTAATATATGTATTTGTTATTTATTGTAAATAAAAATACATATATAATAATAATTATATTAATTGATTCATTAAATATTTAATTGTTAAATATTTGAATAATTAATTAATTAAACCTTTTTCATAAATGTTATGATATGCGGTAAGTTATTATTGGACCAAATGGCATGAATTAATTCAACTTAATGTGTCCAATGTTGATTGGATAACATAAAGTTTGCATTAATTAATTAGATTAATTTTTTTCTTAAAATGACCAAATTGCCCTCTTTTTACTATGCATAGTCAGTCATTTCCATATAAAAAAGGGGAATTGTTTTCTTTTTCATTTAACCTAACTCCATGAACATCCAATTTAAAAAAAAAAATGGGTTTCAACTTTGCTTGAAGAATCAAAGGAAAATTCAAGAAAAAAGGCTAATGAATTGGATGATTAAAGGTAATCTACCATAACCCTAAGCTTGGAAATTTAGTTTCTTATTTCTTGAGTTTTTAGAAGAGTTATAGGGTTTTTTTTATTCTGAATTTTTAGGGCTTTTGTTTTTTGTTGATGGAGATGGAAGATTATGCATGTGTGAAGTTGATATTGGATGCAATTAGTGTAATTAGTGTCCAAGTTGTTCAATTATTGATGAGTTGGTATTCTAAAGTGTTATGACCACTATTGTGACACCTAGAATTGTTCTTGGGTTGTTCATATGTGGTGACTTTGGTTGGTGTTATGATTAATTAGATTAATCTTGAAAATTTGGATTTAAAGCATGAAAATTGAAAATTTTGATTTCTGGATCAGATTCTACAAAACTGGAAATTATGTGATGCATTTGATGTGTTATGAATGTAATGGATGTGTTTTGAGAGTTGGAACAATTGTCGGAAAGTGTTTCCGAGTCTAAATAAGTAAAAACAGCCAAAAACGGCGTTACCGAGTGACGGCTGTCCAAACAGTGAGTTCATCACTGTTCGGTAGCCCATGAACTGCCCTGAAACTATTGGGGCTGACCTAGGTAGTCCCTATAAGTGTCTGGTGGTCGGTTCAGTTGAAAATACATTTTGCGTTATTTTACGGAAAAATAGTTTTCATAAAAGTTTCGCGAAGTTTCAACTTTATTTATGTAAATATTTGATATTGAATAAATATGTTTAGGTGAAATATGAATAAATTATTCATATTAGATATTTGAATAATTTATTCGGTATTTTGAAAAAGTTTTAAAATACGATTTCACCCGAATCACGCTTCTGCTGCGCCCAACGCCCAAAACCCCAATAAAAATGGTATCAGAGCGGGTTTGATGCTTCATCCATTACATTATTCTTACTTGATATTTGATATTTAATCCAATTTTAATGTTCGCACATGCATGTAATCTAGATATGTTTCTTTACTTTTCGGTTCTACATTAACGAAAATGTAACGGAAATTTAATCGTTAAATTCTGTTATATTTTCTAAGATAGAATTGAAATATTTAGAAAATGATTTAGATTAAAATTTTGCATTTGATGTAGATTATAGCTTCCAGAGGAAAATCCTCGTTTTTAAATATGGCTGTAAAGTAACGTGTATTGGATACATGTTTCTTGGTCCGTCTTGTCAGTACGGTTTATGGGTATCTTAATATAACTGCATCGAAGATCGTGCCAAAGCTGTGAGGTGTAGGTTATAGGATTATTATCCATGCCGGCTGTATATTGATACTGGACAAATTCAAGTGAAAGTGGAAATCCTGAACGTGTCAAAGCTGTCAGGACTATACCGGTAGCTTGAGTTTGTCATTGACAAGTGTAGCCTTGATACGCCTCCCTGTGAACGTGCCAAAGATGTCACATCGAGAAACGTTCAGGACCAAAACCAGGAGTCACTGGTGAGTGATTGACAAAGAGTTGTCTACTTAATGAATATATGTAGGCGAGATCGTGCCAAAGCTGCGAGTCGAAATATATTCATGGGATCCTACTCTCACTGTGGAATTCGATTTGATTATTGAATTTCCATTGTCATTTGGGGATTACGGTATTACGTAAAGTAGTGGGAGACACTGCAAGGTTTAAAATCCATAATTTAAGCGGTGTGTAATATTTTAGAATTTACTATTTTCATTTTTCCTTTTATTCCATATTGCTTATAGAATTATGCTTCTAATCCACTGCATGCTTATTACTTGAATATGTTTTCTGACTTTACTTATGGTTGCGTAATTCTAGAATAGGTTCTAGAATGATAGTAGACTTAGCTATTGTTAGATTAGTTAAAACCATCAGAAACTGTTGTTCCGATTTTCTTGAAAATCAAGATGGTTTGTGACTTAGTTACCAAGTCACATTAAGAAAATCTCATTAGTATTTGTTTGTCTTACAAAGACGTTTCTTCGCTTTTAGTGACTTTTAGAAGTCACGTGTTTGACACAGTTTGCTAATAAATCATTTGCAATTGTTGTGAATAATTGAACGCAAATTATAAAGCTTAAGAAAATAGATACATATAGTTGTGTATAGAGAATATCGATTCTCACAATATGACAACTATAGGTATTGGATACCATATCTCCCGTCTAGTTGTTTAAAATAATTTTTAATAACTGTTTTGATATTTAATATCAGAAATTGTGACTATTGGATAGTTACTTGTTCTGTATAAATAATTATTACATATTTTAAGACGACTAGTAGTGTAATTAATGAAAGATAAACATTAAGAAAATATTCGGTAAAATAAATAACTTAGAACTGTGCTTTATGAGATTTTATCATCAAAGTATTAGATGCTTATTCCTTATGGTAAAGGATGATGTGTACGAGTTCACCACATATCCTTATCCATTTAATGAATATTGTATTCAGGATGCGATTGAATCTCATTTAACCAATGATCGTCATTGGACCACAAATTTATTGGACTAATACATTGGATGTATATAGTTTAATGAATTAGAAATTACATTTGATAGTTTTCTTTACTTAGTAACTTTGTTAATGAATTGTCATGACTTAATTACATGTTTCTAAAAGAAAATATATTGAACGTCTTGAATGATTCAAGAACTTTCAATATATTTTCTGTTGAAACGTGGATAGAATATTTTGAATGGTTCAAAGATATTTTATTTGTAGTGTTGAAAACTATATTTTTTTTAGAAATATATTGTGAGTCTTTGAGTTGTTCGAAGATGTTTGATATGATCAAACACATGAATTTAAGGCAATTAATTCTAAGATTATTTAATGAATATGATTCTAACTCAATATTAAACTTCCACGATTCCATTTTGATGGAATTGGTCAGTGGGAGTGATCGAATCTTATATGATTTGATTCATTGATACTGAGTGTTACCGAATTATTTTTCAATACTCCTAGGGTTATGGTCCGGAAACACTAATTCATCTATTTAATTTAGGTTCCATTCGTTTCTACAGTTACATATATGATATGTATAGGTAGAAAATTCGAATCTTGAAAAGTTTGAGATTTGAAACTTTCTTTTGTATAATGGTTATATAATTGAAAGTACTTGTGCCTCGGAGGTACGAGTAAAAGGTTTATCATTTATTCTATTTAATGAAATATTTTATTATATTTAATAGAATATCTTTTCTACGATCCCGAGTAATAAAATTGTTTTGTTACTTGGTGCTTAAAATTGGATGTTGACGATTGCAGAAAAGACTTGACTTATTGAAGTCAAATGTGAGAATGATAAAATGTAATGGAACTATATAATTAATCAGATGAAAAGACCCTTAGACATCTTCCGTACAAGTTCAATAGGATGTGAGAATCATTTATAAAGTATAAGATACTTAATCATTATGTTCTTTTCTTATTAAAGAAAATTATTTTATAACTTATAATGGAAGCGATATTTGATATCGATTTCGGAAATTAACATTGAACCATAGATCTAAAATTGTTCGTTGCTTACTACGATCAAGTTTTGAACTTGATTAGGCTTTCGTTATGAAAGTTCATAAGATGTGCAAATTATTTTCGAAGGGAAAGCGAAGCGGGCTTATTAAGGTTTGACCTTTACAGTTTGACAGTGAGAAAGATTATGCTCAGTAATCTATTGTAGATTCTGAGAAAACTTGTCTCTAGTCGCACTAATTGAACAATTAAAAAAATATGTTGGTTAATGTTGATATTAAACTTTGTATTTTGGCTAAAGAATGCAAAGTGGCGTTCTTGAGTGATTTCTTCGAATGAGAAATCCGTCGTGGTTTCTTTATTTGAAGAGTTCATTCTAGAATGGCCCTAGAGTTTGTATTATGCTGAGATCACAGTTTGATATACTGGCTTATAGAGCCTATTATAGACTCAAATAAGCTTTCCGGAAATCCGTGTTCTTTGATTTTCATACAGTCAGATTGTCTGATTTTATCAAAACACAGAGAATGCATTTTTGAAAATAGGGTCAGTGGGAGCGTATAAATTTATTTCTATTGTTATATATCCTAACGGCATTATCATTATTAAAGTAATAATGTGATGTTTATAAAGTAAAATATTTACTTAAGTCTTCTTTTCTCCGTGTAAGCAATGGGAGTAGTCCCTGTTATATTTGATATAAAGTTTATATATATGATATAAAATTAAGAGACTTTTGGAATACTCCCGTTAGTCGCATATTAGATACGATATAATAAAGAACACACTAAGACTATCTGTATGACAGTTGGTATAACTGTTTGACAGTTAACGTGTCTTTTATATATATAGTATTCATCTTTCGTAAAGGATGATTCCTTTGTCGAAAGAAAGATTGATTGGAATGTCTAATCAATCTTATGTATCATATGATGATAGCGTAATGAATACTATATTATGTGCGATTAAAAAAATCAATTTAATCGTAATTGTTATGAGTTATTTTGATATGCTGTAGACCATATGATGAGTCTAGAAACATGTTTTTCATGATCTTTGAGATATTAAGAACGAGTTTCTTATTCATGGAGAATTTAGTCTACAACCATAAGGCCATATTAGTTTTGATTTTAATTATGACATTAGATGGTCTATGACATATAAAGTCAGAAAAGATGCAGTGGGAGTGTCACCGTTGACTCTACTGAACTAGTGGAATCAGTTGCAATTTATGAAGTATTGGCTTATGAAGTTGCATAATGATCCTATAGATTAGAAGGTTTCATATTAGTATAGTGCTTGCGGTTGTCTCAAAGTATTTGGATTTGATTTCTAAAAAGATAGACAACTCAGTAACTATAGCATAAAACTGATACAACGTCTGAGTCATATTGATGTAGAATTTGGATTCTGCAAAATATGAATGATGCAGGCTTAGGAAAACGGTTGGGTCTGTTGGACAAACTCGATTTGTTAAAGCAGACTTACTTGTTGTTACCTACCTCTTGAGTGCTGGTGAGCTCTTGAGGGCCATTAGTATGCGATACACATTAAGATGTGTATAGCATACCATGGATTGGCACAATAGCAAGTGGGAGAAATTGTTAGGGTTGGTGCTCGGAGTGCCAATTCGGATCGTATTTATGTCTGATTCATGAATACGAGCAATTCTATTTTCTATAATATTACTTAATTTACTGGTAGCACCCTTGTCTTTTATACACTTATTCGATCTAATTATGATTAAATATCTGATTATGATTAGATCGAAAATAAATCTGGTTTAGTGATATTGTATATTAAACAAAGACCCTATGATTTACAATAAAGTGCGCAGTTACAACGTAGTTTGTAATTGATATTGAGAAGCGTATTATAATATGTATATGCTTAAATAAAGTTTCTGGTCAAGATTTATTAACACGGGTCGGTTAGTAAAATCCGTTGTGACCAGTACATGTCGTATATCATGACTTGGTCCAATGGTTTATCCTAGTGAACCATTAGTCTCGGGAGACTCGTATAGACATGTAGGTGTTTATTTGATAAGACACTGAATGACTCACTGAAGGTTTTCTAATAGATGGTACACCAACGTCAATAGGAACCTTCTCGAGTTGAGCGAGCATAGTGGTCCTCCGACTTGAGATACCACAGTGGGATATATGAATTATCCTCCACACTTTGATGGCAGTCACGTCAACGATCTATTCATGATCAGACCTCCGTCTGTTCGTTGAGTGTGGACTGATGCTCATGATATCCAATGCGTATCAAGATAGAATCTGTCAGTCCTGTGTTCAGGGCATAGACATCCTCACGTGTTTATGATCTAGTAAATCCATGGCCGTGTTATAACTTCGGAAATCAGTTCTGAGTGTTATTTAGAGATCGTAAATTAAAAGTCGACTGTATTATACCGAACAGATTTGACGTTTTCATTTATATCCTAGGTATAATACGAATAGCCTATGACGAAGGGATTATATGTATGCTATGACCTCGACTTGCATAGTTTAGCGAGATTATTCGTGATCATCATAATCCATGAGTGGGTGGATTGTGGACACGAAATTGGATTTCATGACGGATAAACCTAAACTTAGAGAGTCCCACAATATGAAGTGTAATCGTTGAGCACTTGGGCAACTTGATATGAATAATGCATTGTAGGCATTGCATTTTTGCATACCAAACCCGATGAGGAGTCTCGTAAGGATGCACCACCTTTAAGTCATGGAAGTCGCGGAAAACGGTCGTCGGAAAGGCAAAGACAAGAGTTGACACATTTTGGTTTTGATTCGCTAAGTTCGCCCGGAGTTCACTTGTTGAATGTTCGTTTCAAAACGTATCTTTTAACCCAAAATCACCGCAAACCATTCTAAGCCCACTAAACACCTAAACCCACATCCAAAGACCATGAAACCAAAATAAATCAAACACCAAGCCCACCATCCATTAGGCCCACGCCCATGACACTAAAATTACCCCTCCTTACACTATTCAAACATGATTTACCCATCTACCAAACTTACTTTAACCATTCCACCCCACTTGACAAAATAATAAACAAATAACAAACACATAATTCAAACCCACACCTCACTCATTCAAACCCATACCTCACCCATACCTCACTCATTCAAACCCACACTTCACTCATTCTCACCCATACCTCACTCATTCAAACCCACACCTCACTCATTTAAACCCATACCTCACTCATTCAAACCCACACCTCACTCATTCTCACCCATACCTCACTCATTCAAACCCACACCTCACTCATTCTCACCCATACCTCACTCATTCAAACCCACACCTCACTCATTTAAACCCATACCTCACTCATTCACACCCACACCTCCACTATCCCATTTGCCTATATAAACCATCATTTTCCACCTTGGAACCCCTAGCACATATCAATACACATCAAGCAAAAATACCAAGCAAACACTTAGCATTTGGAAGAACAAAAACTGCTCTCCATCCTCCCTAGAAGTCACGCCAATTCTGCCCTCCAAGTCAGCCTTCATTTTGGCGTCCAAGCTTCCTCCATCTTGCCTCTATTGTTCATGCCATTTAGCCGCTGAAATAGGCTCCCATTCCAGCCCCATTCTCACGCCAATTCTGACTCCATTCCAGCCCCAAACTGACACCACAAACCAGCAGCAAATAGCCCTCATTCCAGCAACTCAAACACGCCAAACAGTCCACTTTCACATGCCAAACAGCCCCTAAATTAAGCATGCAGTTCACGCCACTTTGCCCCTCTGGAAATTGCACCCAAATCACCATAATTTTAGCCCCCAAACCAGTGAATAAACTTCCCTAAACACCCTCCAAAATTCGCCCAAAACAGCAGCTCAAAAGCACTCAAAACAGTCCCCAAAGTCATCAAAACAGTGAGCAAAAACTGTACTTGAAAGTCTTTGAGAAACCGAGCAAACGGTAGTCCGATACCCCTCAAAATTCACCAAAACAGCCCATAATTCACTGCCAACCAGTGAGCCAAGTGTGGAGAATTAAATCGCAGCGAAACGAACTCAAAACAGCGAACGAAATGGAGAAACAGTGAGCAAAACATCGAAACAGCGAACCGGTGGAATCGTGGTGTCTTAGCCTTTCCGACGGCCGTATAACGCACCTCCAAAGAACGACACAAAAGGTTAGACCTGAGGGTTTATATTATTAAATGTATTTACATGAAATAATGATTTAGGAGATGTGTTTTATGATGTTTATAATGGATAATTAGATTAGCATATGGTTTGAATTGGTTCACATGAAATAATGACTTAGAAGATGTATTTTATGTGTTTAGCATGAATGATTAGTTTAGTATGTTGTATGGAATTTATTTACATGAAATAATGACTTAGGAAATGTATTTTATGTGTTTAGCATGAATAGTTAGTTTAGCATGTTGTTGGAATTTATTTACATGAAATAATGACTTAGGAATGTGTTTAGTTTGAATAATTAGTTTAGCATGTTATTTGGAATTTGTTCACATGAAATAATGACTTAATATGTGATGTGATTTCGGGTGAATGAAATATGTGATCTTGCTTGTGGTATATTGGATGGAAACCCGGACATAAATTCCATAGCCGAATCTGAATGGACGGTAATATGGTTTGCACTCGGGATACAATGCCCCGTACCACTTGAAAGATTCATATGTTTCATTCCACTCAAACTTGTATGTGAGCATGATTAGGCTATTAGAATGTTATTTTTATTTTGGGCATGACTTAGTTATTTACCTTTTGCATTAGGAATTTAAGTTATGGTATGTTTATATCATTATTTACTTAGCATGTTTGATGTGTGATATCATGTGTTTGCCGTTATAGAAAATTACTTTCAAAGCATGATGACCTAGACATAGGATTTATTTTTATGAATGCGAACTAGATTTAGGTTATTCTTGGACATGTATGTTGTGTAGACTTGGTTAAATTATTGCACAAATCTTTTCATTACAAGTGGCATAAGTAAGGGACCATTCCGAACCCAACGGTTTGAGGTCTTCCCTTGCGAGGGGTGAGTGCGGCCTTAAATCATTTTCCTGGTTCACACCGGGTGGCGACTCCATTTTATTCTCCGGTTTAGTACCCCGTGGGCTACTCCGTACTCCCAACCGGGCCGCGAGCCCGGAGCCAGCGTCGTCCAGTTTCTGTTGTCTACATGCATATTATTAATTATACTTCATCGGATTAAGTGAGTTAATTCGGATCGTTTAATCGGTTAGACGATAACACATGCATTAGAGGATTTTGGCCAATCTTAATTATTGTGTATTTGTATTTGATACATAATACGATTAGATACACATTAATTATTTGTCAAATGAGATTTTGACACATGGAAAAATATATGTATTTGTTATTTATTGTAAATAAAAATATATATATAATATTGTTAAATATTTGAATAATTTTTTAATTAAACCTTTTTCATAAATGTTATGACATGTGGTAAGTTATAATTGGACCAAATGGCATGAATTAATTAAACTTAACGTGTCCAATGTTGATTGGATAACATAAAGTTTGCATTAATTAATTAGATTTATTTTTTGCCAAAAATGACCAAATTGCCCTCTTTTTATTATGCATACTCGGTCATTTCCATGTAAAATAGGGGAATTGTTTTCCTTTTCATTTAACCTAACTCCATGAACGTCCAAGCTAAAAAAAAAATGGGTTTCAACTTTGCTTGAAGAATTCATGAAGAATCAAAGGAAAATTCAAGAAAGAAATGGTAAGGAATTGGAGGATTAAAGGTAATCTACCATAACCCTAAGCTTGGAAATTTAGTTTATTGTTTCTTGAGTTGTTAGAAGGGTTATAGGGTTCTTTTGATTCTGAATTTTTGGGGCTTTTGTTTGTGGTTGATGGAGATGGAAGATTATGCATGTGTGAAGTTGATATTGAATGCAATTAGTGTAATTAGTGTCCAATTTGATCAATTGTTGATGAGTTGCTATTCTAGAGTGTTATGACCACTCTTGTGACACCTAGAATTGTTCTTGGATTTTTCATATGTGGTGACTTTGGTTGGTGTTATGATTAATTAGATTAATCTTGAAAATTTGGATTTAAAGCATGAAAATTGGAATTTTTGGTTTCTATATTAGATTCTGCAAAACTGGAAATTATGTGATGCATTTGATGTGTTATGAATGTAATGGATTTATTTTGGGAGTTGGAACAATTTTCGGAAAGTGTTTCCGAGTCGAAATAAGCGAAAACGGCCAAAAACGGCTTTATCGGGTGACTTTTGAGCCAACCGGGTGACAGCTGTCCAAACAGTATGAACTGCCCTAAAATTATTGGGGCTGACCTGGGTATTCCCTATAAGTGTCGGGTGGTCGGTTCAGTCAAAAACACGTTTTGCGTCATTTTACGGAAAAATAGTTTCTTAAAAGTTTCACGAAGTTTCAAGTTTATTTATGTCAATATTTGATATTGAATAAATAGGTTTAGGTGAAATATGAATAAATTATTTATATTAGATATTGAATAATTTATTCAGTATTTTGAAAAAGTTTTAAAATACGATTTCACCCGAACCGTGATTCCGCTGCGCCCATCGCCCAAAACCCCAACACATATGCAATGACCTCGACTTGCATAGTTTAGCGAGATTATCCGTGGTCATCATAATTCATGAGTGGGTGAATTATGGACATGAAATTGGATTTCGTGACGAATAAACCTATACTTAGAGAGTCCCACAATATGAATTGTACTCGTTGAGCACTTGGGCAACGCGTTATGAATAATATAGATTATTGATAATACTTTATCGGATTAAATGAGTTAATTCGAATCATTTAATCTGTTAAATGAAAACACATGCATAAGGGCATTTTTGGTCATTAATAATTAATGTGTAGTTGTATTTGATTCAAAATTTGATTTTATACATATTAATTACTTGTCAAATGAGACTTTGACACATGTCATTAATATATGTATTTGTTATTTAATGTAAATAAAAATACATATATAATAACAATTATATTAATTAATTATTTAGATATTTAAATGTTAAATATTTAAATAATTAAATAATTAAATGATAAATTTTTTTTGTAATAGTTATGATAAATGTTTAATTATAATTGGTTACATGTGGCATGTTTTAATTAAACTTTAGGTGTGTAAATATGATTTGCTAACATAAAGTTTAATCTTAATTTATTGAATTAAATTGTAAAAATGACAAAAATACCCTTCCTAAAGTCGGTTTAGCTTCTTTTTAATTTAGAAAATTTTGTTTTCTTCATTATGAAGAACACCATGGCCGAAATCCACCCTAAATAAAAGCTCTCAAATTTGGTTTGATGAAACAAGATGGAAATGGAAGAAAATCAAGAAAAAGGCTTAAGGAATTAGAGGATTAAAAGTAATTCTCCCTAAAGCTTAGAAATCATGTTTCTTGTTTCTTGAAGATCAAGTGAGATATAGGGTTTCTTCTTTTCTACAAATTTGGAGCTTTTGGATTTGGAGGATGGTATTGGAAGTGTTAAGCATATGTGAAATAATTTTGTATGATATTATTGTAATATCGATTCAATTTTATCATTTGATGATAAGTTGTCATTCTATAGTGTTATGACCACTCTTGTAATGCCTATAATTTTTCTTGGGTGGTTCATTTGTGGTGACTTTGGTTGGTGTTAAGATTAATTAGATTAATGTTGGAAAATTGGATTTTAAACGTGAAAAATTGATATTTTTGCTTCTGGATCAGAACTGGAAATACTATTTATATGGTGATGAAATAATGTCATATAAATATATTGAATATGTTTTGGGTGTTGGAACAATTTTCGGAAATTATTTCGGAGTTGAAATATGCGAAAACGGCGAAAAATGGTGTTACCGGGTGACTTTTGAGCCAACCGGGTGACTGCTGCCCAAACAGTGAATTAGTCACTGTTCGAACAGCCCATGAACTACCCTAGCACTATTGAGGCTGACCTGGGTAGTCCTTATGTGCATTGGGTGGTCGGTTTAGACAAAAACGTGTTTTGTGCCATTTTGCGGAAAAAACGCTTTCGTAAAAGTTTCTCGATGTTTCTAACATATTTATGTCGTTATTTAATATCGAATAAATATGTTTAGGTGAAATATGAATGAAATATTCATATTGGATATTGAATAATTTATTTGGTAATTTTAAAAGTTTTAAAGTTACGATTTCACCCGAACCGCGAGGTTCCGCTACGCCCGTGTCAAAACCCCAACACTTATGTCATCATTAGCCTTCTAGAAGCCCAAACTCCCGGATAGGGCATACGTCATGTGACCTATCCCTATAGAATCTCGTCTCCTCACTTAAGGCATACGTCATATGACTTAAATATAGATTAACTTATGATCTCATCTTCGTTCCTCAGATCGGTATACCAAGACAAATGATACTTGTCAAAGCTCATTCTAGCTTTATATACCAGGTCAGATCAGCATACATGGATATCATCAAGTCGGGTTTAAAAAATTCATTGATAAACCCAAATCCATCATTCATTCATTGGGTTGGGCCAACATGGTAACTCATTTCATCCCTAACACACTCTGCCCTTTGGGTGAATTCTTCAGTACGATAGGGTCACGTCCTTTTGTCAAACTCTGTTTGTGTATTAAGGCCCATGTGCCTTTATTATCCACATTGGGCTAAATACAATACACATTCTGCCCCTTATCGGTATTTGAACCTTCATCATGGTAAAAAACCACCATATATATATATACACTCACGCAACATATCATTATCGACTTATCTGGAAATTTTACTTAACAAACTACAACATGTAATTGCAATATTGCACAAATTAAATGGATTGTAGTAAGTTTCAATTTGCTGCTCCAATACGTTTAAAATTATGGAAGGTGAGATTAAGGGAGATAAAGGTGTTAATATGAGTCATTTGTCATAAATTGATGTGATTGTGTACGTTATGTTGTGTTAACTTATTAATTATGTCATATTCATGTTATACTACATCAACTTATTTACCCATTTATGTCACAGATAATATTCATTTGATCGTATCAAATTGTCAAATACTTGTTTAAAACTCCATTTATGATATACAACTATGTTAATAAGATAATTGTGTCATTAATCGTGTAATCGTAAAAAATACGAAATTTACTCATTTATTAAACATTTCAATAAATTATGTCGTATCGATTTGTTTATTAAAAAGATTATGTTTGTATTTAACGATTTTGATTTAATTATTAAATTGATCTTATTCATATTTATTTAAATTTTAACACGACATTATTACGACAATTTAACACCTTTCTCTTTAGTGTATACTTTTGAATTGAACTATATAGATGAATTTGATTCATATACATATGTGTTTGTAGACGGTGAATTTCCCCTTCAATCTTTTGGGGGATTTTTAGGGGGTATATAAGGGTAACATAGTGGAACACTGAAAAATCAATTTTTTCGATTTAAATTATTTTTCTTGGACAATTAAAATAAACTTATTTATTCTAATTACTCAATACTTAAAAACTGATTTTTTTACCTAAAAATCAGATTTTTCCCTTAATTGTTGTGAGACCCCAAAGGTTTATATTTTGATAATTTAGTCCTAATTTGTCAAATTAAGTGATTTCAAATCACTACCAAAATGATTTATACATATCATATACATCAAAATACAACTCACAACAAAAATCCAAAAAAACTACAAATTGTCGAATGGCCCTCCAAGTTACAACATTGTGTATTTTGGTCCAAATTTATTCAAAATAACTTTAGATGATTTCTGATCAACTCCAAATGATTTTTACATCTTATATACATCATTATACAACACATATATGAAAAGTCTCAATTTTGGTGGATTTATAAACCCTAATTTCTCAAATTAATCCAATTAATAAAATTAACCAAAATTAACCAAATCCAACACTTTAATCTAATCTCTACAATACCAAACAAGTCTCACCACTTTGAAACAACTCAAGAATAATTATAAGTCATCAATGAGTGGCCTAACAACTCTAAAATGGCAACAAGATCATCAAATGATCAAAAGTTTTCTTATTAACCATTAATAAGCATACTTTGATAAAGAGACATGCATAAATCTTTCTTTCATGCTTCCAACCATCATAACACAAACATAAGAGAGTGTAAAAACTTAAGAACAATACATGTTGTAGCCAAGAACAAAATGAATAATTTTCCTTCTAATAGAAAGTTGAAAATACATATTTATTTCTAAGTTTTCTTTAATTTCTTCTTGGTTTCTTCTCTTTTATCTCAAGTTTATTTTGTTTTATGTTTTTGGAGGCCTGAACAAGTCAAGCAAATGAAAAAAATGAAACCCTTATATAATTAGGGCGATGGGCGAAAATTGGGTGAGAAAAAAGAAAAAAAGAAATTTTCATTTTCTAACCAAAAATCAAAGAAGTCAAATTCCTTTTTAACACTTTTACTTTAATGTAAAGTCAAACTTATACACTAACTAATCATTTCATAACTTTATCATAATGGTAGATATTTATATTTTAATTATTTTAATTATTTAATAATTAAATAATTAATTAAATACAAATATCTCAAATATATATGTATTATATTTACTTTAAATAATCCAAATACATATATTAATTATATATGTCAAATATCATAATTTGATATTTAATTAATATGTATTTAATAAAATCATGCATTAAATACAAATACATATTAATTAAGAAATGACCAAAAGCTCCTTTTGCATGTATCTTTCGTTTAACTGTTAAACGATTTATAAATAATCAATATTATTCATAAAAGTGCCTCAGTGCTCTACGAGTATATTTCATTAGTGAGACTCCCTAGATTTAGATATATCCGTCACGAAATCTAATTTTGTGTTCATTATTGGGAAAGTTGTGGAACCTCTAGGGTCAGATTGTTGCCCTGGGAAGCGGGAATGGGTCTAACCCATGAAAATAAAGTATGGATGTAATTTTAAATGATTTAAAAAATACTATATTTCATTACGAATGTATTGAAAAAACTAGGCTGAATCAGAGTCCGGTAGCTCCAGAATGAGAGAAAACAAAATTACCACGCGCACTGTGCGCCAGTCTTTAATTTTTTTTTTAATTTCATTTCTTTCTCACATTCAACTCACAGGAAAGTGAGCTGAATGGATTATGATATTTTACCCTAATCTATTCCGATTTTCCTAAACACTTCAAAAACACCCAAAATTAATTTTTAACATCAAAACTAACATTAACACATGTTATAAATAAAAAATCAAGTTTTTCAAAATATCTAATATTTTTACAAAAACATAAATTTATTTTAAATACACATTTGCGTAAATTTTGAATCCAATACACAAACCAAGTTAGAATCCAAATAAGAAATGTCTCGTGAACAATTCTAGGTCACCCAAAAGTGGTTAAGTGATTCTAGAATGGTATTCATAACTCTAAACTTTAATCTAGAGTTCCAAACTCTAATTTTATGTTTATTTCTAACATAAATATTTTGACCCAATTACAAGCATATTGTGCTATACTTCTAAAGCATCTTAACACAATTTATTAGTCTTATTTCAACATTAAGTTATGTGATCATGCATCTAATACACAAATGAATATAACTTAGGAGAAGATCAAACATTATCTAGTAAGCTTGATGTAAGATCTAATCTACTTCTCATTTGTTGAAATTATTGGAGAACCTCCAAGGTGTGCAAACTTGACTTTAAGATCCAATATTGTTTCCAATGATTCCAAGCTTCACTTCAAAAACCAATCTTCATTCCTCCTAGATTAAATGTTATACAGACCTCACAAGCTTCTCTAAACACTTCTCTAAATTAGGCTAATCTATCTAAGAATTTGCTTGTATTTTTTACTTGTAATTAAAACATTCCTAAAGCTTGCTATTTATAGCAAAACTTAGGTAATTTTTAATTAATAAAAGTTGTAATTAACTTTTAAGTGGGCTTAATCTAATTTGTTCAAATATGTACAATTAGGTGTAACAAATCTCCATTATCCCCCACTTTAATTTAATCCAATTAAATAAAGCCAAGGATTAGGAAATGGATTAGTTAAATATTTGTCACCTTGATTTAATCCAATTAAATCAAGTCAAAACCACCTATTATTACATATTTACAATTACCATAATATCCTCAAATGGTAAATATAATTAAGATTTTACAATTAAGCCCTTGTGTAATTATTGAATTAATCCAATTAATCCAATTAGGTAAAAGTAAAAAATCAATGTTATCCAATAACACTTGATTATCTTAGTTGATAATTATAATATCGAATATTATCTTTTAATAAAATTAATCGGCTACGCAAATGCTCAACGAGTACACTTCATATTGAGACTCTCTAGGTTCGGACACGTTCGTCATATAAGCCTAGCTAATATGTATGCAATTCGGCTACCTCCGAATTCGCGAAGAACACAAACGACCTTTATGAACTATACAAGTCGAGGTCATCACATATGTTTAACAATCCCTCCGTCGTAGGCTATCCGAGTTGTGCTTAGGAAACATAGAATACACCGTCAAGTTTCCAAAGCGCACATCTCATGTCGACGTGTCCACGATTCTTTCCAACTGATGCGATCCACCCTAGATGGTTGGCTTTGGTCAAAGTCATTAAGAATCATGACTTAACTCACATAGATACCTAAACCCCTTATGGTACACATATGGGCTGACAGATCCTATCTTGCTTCGTACTTGATTACTGAGTGCATCGATCCACACCCAACGAACATCTAGAAGTTAGACCATGAAAGGTTTCTAAAATACATGGCATCAAAGTGTAGAGGATCTCACATAAAATCAATGTTATCCTATAGTCAAAGTATTACATATGTTACTCGACTCGAGGAGATTCCTATTGATGGTGGTGTGTACTTCCAACTATTAGGAATCGTCTGTGAGTCATTAAATATTCACTTCAACGAATACCCACATGTCTATACGAGTTTCCAAAACTCATGGTACATCGAGTTAAACCATTGGAACTCCAATTCCAATATACGACATGTGTTAGTCTTCTAGGTTATAGGAATTCGACCGCATTCCAAAACCAACGACTATGAATATTTACTTTAAGAATAATTTACACCTAGTGTCAAAACCATTCTAAGGTCGATGTCATTCTTAGCATCTCTATACATCAATCTAATACGCATAATGACAATACCATTAATAAGGAAATGAAAAATGTAGTTATTTTATTAATAAATAATAAAATGTGCAATTCGGATTGGCACTCCAAGCACCAACTCCATCAAACTCCCACTTGTTTAGTGCCAATCTGGATGGTATCGTAGTCCCATCTCCTCCACATGTTTATCGAATACTTAGGAGGTAAGTCCTTTGTAAGCAGGTCTACTATGTGTCTTGTCCTTGAACCTTCAAGACCACTATGTCTTTTCATTCAATTATCTCTCTAATTATGCGGTATTTCCTTTCCATGTGTTTAGACTTGGAATGCCCCATCTGCTCCTTAGCCTGCGCGATGGCTCCATTATTATCACAGTACAATGGGATCGAATCCACAAAACTAGGCATAATGCTAAGTTCTGTGATAAAATTTCTAATCCAAATAGCTTCTTTCACAGTTTCTGAAACCGCTATAAATTCCGTCTCAGTGGTGGAATCAGTTGTTGAGCCTTGCTTTGAAAAAAGCCAACTAATCGCACCACCGTTAAGGGTAAATATGTATCATGATGTATTTTTTCTATCATCTGGATCTCCCTGGAAGTCGGAGTCTGTATAACCCGTAACTTGTAGCTCATTTTCTCCATATATCATAAACTTATCCCTAGTACATTTAAGCTATTTTAGGATATGTTTTACGGCTGTCCAATGATCATTACCTGGATCAGAATGATATCGAATGGTCACACTGACATCAAAACTGATGTCAGGTCTAGTACACAACATAACATACATTATGCTTCCAATACAAGAAGCATATGACAAGTTAGACATCCTAACTCTGTATTCCTCAGTCTGAGGTGTCATTTTCTTTGAAAGATGTATGTTGTAATGGAAATGTACATTTACTGCCTTGCAGTTGGTAAAACTGTACCTTTGTAACATCTTATCTATGTACGTCGATTGTGACAACCCTATAATCTTTCTAACTCTATCTCGGTAGAGCCTTATACCTAGTATATAGGAAGCTTCACCCATATCTTTCATCGAAAAGTTCTTGCAAAGGTAGGCTTTCACACTTTGCATCATCCCTATATCATTCCTATGATAAAAATGTCATCTATATACAAGACTAGGAGAACTATCATGCTCCCACTAACTTTCTTATAAACACATGGTTCTTTCTCGTTTTTGATGAATCCAGATAATCTAATTATCTAATCAAAATGATGATTCCAGCTTCGGGATGCATGTTTAAGTCCATAAATAGACTTTTGGAACTTACAAACCAAGTTTGAAGTCTCACTGGATACGAAACC
Source organism: Zanthoxylum bungeanum (assembly GCA_019454045.1). Lineage (NCBI taxonomy): Eukaryota > Viridiplantae > Streptophyta > Magnoliopsida > Sapindales > Rutaceae > Zanthoxylum > Zanthoxylum bungeanum. The sequence continues at coordinate 34,446 of SKCR01048233.1, forward strand.
CTCTGGTTGTTCCATATAGATATCCTATTCAAGGAATCCATTTAGGAAAGCGGTTTTCACATCCATCTGCCATATCTAATAATCGTGATATGCAGCAATGGCTAAAAGAATCCTAATGGATTTTAGCATGGTTACTAGTGAAAAAAGTTTCCTCATAGTCAATCCCAGGACGTTGAGTGTAACCTTTCGCTAGCAGTCGGGCCTTAAAGGTTTCCACATTTCCATCGGACCCTCGCTTCCTTTTGTAAATCCATTTACAACCAATAGGTTTAACTTCTTCAGGAAGTTTAACTAAGTCCTAGACTTGATTGGCATGCATTGAATCCATTTCGGATTTCATGACTTCTTGCCATTTTCCCAAATCGATATCCAATATCGCTTCCTTATACATAGTTGGATCTGTTTCCTCCAAGAGGAGAACATCAAGGCTCATATCAGATATTAAAATCAGTCTCTTAGGATGACTTGATATTCTATTCGACTTACGTAGAACCTGTGTTGTAGATCCTTCATCTAATTAGATCTCTGGTTCCATCTCAGGTTCTTTAACGTTGGGATCAAACTCATCAAGTTTAATCTCTCTACAATTCCCACTTTCTCTCAAAAATTACTTTTCAAGAAAAGTTGCAAAGCGAACAACAAATACATTTCGTTACTCGGAATCGTAGAATTGATATCCCATGGAATTATCAGGATATCCAACGAACTTATATTTATACCATCTGAGTGCTAGTTTATCCCGCTACATAATTCTAACATATTCAGGACAACCCTAAATATTTAAATGTCTAAGACTTGGATTTATATCGAACCATATCTGATAGGGGGTCGTAGAAACAACTTTTGATGGAACCCTATTAAGTATGTAGGCATCAGTTTGTAAAGCGTAACCCCAAAGGTAATAAAAAATATATGTATAGCTCATCATGGATCGCACCATATCTAATAAAGTACGACTTCTAAGCTCAGACACTCCATTATGTTGAGGTGTTTCTGATGGGCTATATTGGGCGAGAATTCCATTCTCCCTTAATTAATTTCTGTATTATGCACTCATGTATTCACCGACTTGATCTGATCTAAGGCATTTGATGAATTTACTGGTTTATTTTTCTACTTCGTTTCAGAATATTTTACACTTGTCAAATGTTTCCGACTTATGTTTCATCAGTAGACATATCCATATCTAGACTTGTCATCTGTGAAAGTCATAAAGTATGTGAAACCATCATGAGTGGCATGATTTAATAGACCACACATATCACTGTGTATTAGCTCTAGTAAATATCCAGCACGATGTCCAACACCTTGAAATGAGGCCTTTGTTATCTTTCCTTGGATACATGACTCGCCAATCGGATAAGGATCTAAGGTAAGATTTTCAATCAAACCATCCTTTACCAATTTGGATAGATGTCTAACACCTATGTAGCCCAATCTCATATGCCATAATACAATATTATTTAATCCATACTTCATACTTGTATTTTTCTCTATATTAAAGATATCTCTATATGTTTCCAAAACATAGTGACCGTTTGATAAAGAATATTCACGTTTCAATAAATTTTCTTTATCATATAAACATAAAGTTCCATCCTTAATGTTTATTTTATATCATTCTTTATCTAATATTGGCAGCGATATTATTTTTCTGATAAGTGAGGGAACATAATAATCGTCATGCAAATATAATTTACATCAATTTGAGAGATCTAGAACAACTGTTCATATGGCCTTAACATCCAATATCTCGTCATTGCCAACTCTAAGCTGGACCTCCCCTTTATTCAGATTTCTTTTAACCCTCATTTCCTGTAGGGAATTGCAAATATGAGTAGGATTGCCAATGTCTAACACTCATCCCCTATTTGCATCTAAGGCTAATGAGATGTCAATAATTGGAAAAATACAAAGCATACCTGAGGGTCCAGATTTTCCTTTAAATTCTGGACAATCCTTCTTCCAGTGTCCAGACTTTTTGCATTGTAGACATTGATCACGGACTACTTTCGATTTTGCGCATTTGCGCTTCTTGGAGTTTTTCTTTGATATCTTTTTATTCCCCATCTTTATTTTCTTTGACTTCCCATAAGCCTTTGAAGAGCCAGCTCCACTATGGAGATACAGTGTGAGGTTGCCTTTTTTCAAATCTTGCTCCACCGTGCGAGCATGTTATGAAGTTCTTCGTATGTGGCTTGCATCGAATGCATATGGAAAATTAATACAAAGCCAACATAAGAACCAGACAAGAAGATAGAATCAAATTACAGCCCAATCGTTCATCAAACACAATACCTTGTCATTTCAGATATCGAATCTGGTCTATCATGTTCAAAACATGAGTGCTGACAGCTCTTCCCTCCTTGAGTTCAACACCGAATAATTTCTTAGACCTTCGATAAAGTTTCATTTCTTGGTTTGCCTCGAACAGCTCTTTGAGTGTTCGTATGATGCTTCAAGCATCCGGTACTTCAATGTACTATCTCAACAAATCTGGAACCATCGATCCCAAGATGTAGGATTTCACCTTCAGGTTATCGTCCTTCCATCTATCAAAATTTTCTCACTCTTCTAGAGTGGAGTCAGGATCGATATCAACAGGCAGTGGATTGATCGTGACATATGTCAACTTTTTATACTCCAAGACAAGACACATGTTCATTTCCCATTCGAAATAGTTTTAGGCTCCTTTTAGCTTATAGGAATCCAAAAATTTCATCAATGGATTAGCGGCAGCCATCTACAAGACAACATTTTTTAGTAATAGCAGAACGATTTTAATTTCTAAAGTGATAATACTAATTGATTATGGAATTTTAAATCTATTAGTGTCCTCCCACTACTTTACGTAATTCTGTAATCTCCCTTAACGGAAAAATAGAAATTTGACTATCAAAATTTCATAGCGGGAAGTGGTTCCCATGAGATTTACTCCAGCCTCACACTAATGACGATATTGGCCTTTGTAAACTCATTAGGTAGACCTCCAAGGTCTATCACATTCATGTGATTCCTAATTTGGTCCTAAACCGTTTCTTATCCTCATTCTAATGACGGTATTGGGTTAAGATGTGTTCTAGGTGTATACTTATCAATGTGCACTAATGAGCTTCGTATGTACACCCTCACACTAATGACGATATTGGGCGACTACGTTAATTCATCACACTACATCCAATGTTTTACCGGAGCGACCTAAGTTCCGAGTACTATACCCCCACACTAATGATGATATTGCATATAAGTAGTAAGAAACCACTCATCTATGTATTGACAAGACGGACCATCCAATAATGCTTCAACATTATTAATACATATTACTTAATTAAAGTAATCACCTAATCACGAGAGATTTATGAAAATCAAGTCATTAACTTAATTAGGTCAAAAATTTAATTTAAAACATGCAATACATATCCAATATGTCTTGTGCATAATTAAATAAAAATTACTATGGCTTAGAATCAAAAAATGTGTTGTGTGGTTAAGCCTTGCTCTGATACCATTCTGTTGGGGCAGTTGTGGAACCCCTAGGGTCGGATCGGTGTCCCGGACAGCAGAAATGGGTCTAACCCGTGAAAATCAAGTATGGGTGTAATTTTAAATTATTTAATGTAATACTATATTTTATTAAGAGTGTATAGGAAAAATCCGGGACTGAATCGGAGTCCAGAAGCTCCAGAACGAGAGAAAACAAAATTAGCGCGCGTACGGTCGCGCGCACTGTGCGCCAGTCTTTATTATTTATTTTTTTTTCATTACTTTCTCACATTCAGCACACTTTCTAGTGAGCTGAATGGATTATGGTATATTACCTCAATCTATTCCGGTTCTCCCTAAACATTTCAAAAACACCCAAAATTAATTTTTAACATCAAAACCAACATTAACACATGTTATAGAATAAAAATCAAGTTTTCCAAAATATCAAATATTTTTACAAAAACATAAATTTATTCTAAATATGCATTTGCGAAAATTTTGAATCCAATACACAAACCAAGTTAGAATCCCAATAAGAAATGTCTCGTGAATCCAAAGGTGGTCAAGTGATTCTAGAATGGTAGTCATAGTTCTAAGCTTTAATCTAGAGTTCCAAACTCTAGTTTTATGTTTATATCTAACATAAATATTTTGACCTAATTACAAGCATATTGTGTGTATACTTCTTCTAAAGCGTCCTAACATAATTTATTAAGCTTATTTCAACATTAATCTATGTGATCATGCATCTAATATACAAATGAACATAGTTTATGAGAAGATCAAACATTACCTAGTAAGCTTGATGCAAGATCCAATCTACTTCTCATTTGTTGAAATTATTGGAGAACCTCTCAGGTGTGAAAACTTGACTTCAAGATCCAATCTTGTTTTCAATGATTCCAAGCTTCACTTCAAGATCTAAAATTGATTTCTCTTAGATGAAATGTTATAGAGACCTCACAAGCTTCTCTAAAAACTTCTCTAACTGAGGCTAATCTCTGTAAGAATTTGCTTGTATTTTTTTTACATGTTATTAAAATCTTCCTAAAGCTTGCTATTTATAGCAATATTTAGGCAATTTTTAATTAATAAAAGTTGTAATCAACTTTTAAGTGGGCTTAATCTAATTTGTCCAAATATGTATAATTAGGTGTGACTAATCTCCATTGTCTCCCACTTTAATTTAATCCTATTAAATTAAGCCAAGGATTAGGAAATGGATTAGTTAAATGTTTGTCACCTTGATTTAATCCAATTAAATCAATTCAAAACCACATATTATTACATATTTACAATTACCATAATATCCTCAAATGGTAAAGATAATTATGATTTTACAATTAAGTCATTTTGTAATTATTGAATTAATCTAATTAATCCAATTAGGTCAAAGTAAATAATCAATGTTATCCAATAACACTTGATTATCTTAGTTGATAATTATAATATCGAATATCATCTTTTATCAAAATTAATCGGGTACCCAAGTGCTCAACGAGTACACTTCATATTGAGACTCTCTAAGTTTGGACATGTTCGTTATGTAAGCCTAGCTAATATGTACGCAATTCGGCCACCTCTGAATTCGCGAAGAACACGAACGACCTTTCTGAATTATACAAGTTGAGGTCATCACATATGTTTAACAATCACTCCGTCATAGGCTATCCGAGTTGTGCTTAGGAAACATAGAATACACCGTCAAGTTTCCAAAGCGCACATCTCATGTCGACATCTCCACGATTCTTTACAACTAATACGATCTACCATAGGTGGTTGTCTTTTGCCAAAGTCTTTAAGAATCGTGACTTAACTCACATGGATACCTAAATCCCTTATGGTACACATACGGGCCGACAGATCCTATCTTGCTTCATACTTGATTACTGAGTGCATCGATCCACACCCAACGAACATCTAGAGGCCAGAGACATCAAATGTATAAGATTTCACACAAAATCAATTTTATCATATAGTCAAAGGATTACATATGCTACTCGACTCGATGAGATTCCTTGACGGTGGTGTGTACTTCCAACTATTAGGAATCGCATGTGAGTCATTCAATATTCGCCTCAATGAATACCCACATGTCTATATGAGTTTCCAAAACTCATGGTACATCGAGCTAAACCATTGGAACTCCAATTCCAATATACGACATGTGCTAGTCTTCTAAGTTATAGGAATTCGACCGTATTCCAAAACCAACGACTAGAAATATTTACTTTAAGAATATTTTACTCCTAGTGTCAAAACTATTCTAAGGTCAATGTCATTCTTAGCATATCTATACATCAATCTAATATGCATAATGATAATACTATTAATAAGGTATGAAATGAAAATTTTAGTTATTTTATTAATAAATAATAAAATGTACAATTTCGGATTGACACTCCAAGCACCAACTCCATCATCCATAATCTACCCACCCGTAAATTATAAGGAACACGGATAAACTCACTGAACCATACAGGTCGATGTCATTGCATACGTATAATCAATCTATCAAAGGTATCTGGATTATTCCAGAGATATATATATAAATATCAAATCTCTATAGATATAATCATGCTAACGTTTCTATTAATAATTTCTTAATAACACTCAG
>SKCR01048234.1:0-40421 GCA_019454045.1 Zanthoxylum bungeanum
TTCACCGAATTTATTATGGGAATGTCATTGCAAAGAAGCAATACATCATCACCGTATAGGACAACGAATGTCAGTGCACTCCCACTAACCTTCTCATATACACAAGAATCATCTACGTTTTAAATGAAACCATATACCATTATGATCTCATCAAAACGTTGGTTCCAAGAACGCAATGCTTGCTTCAATCCATAAATGGATCGATTTAACTTGCAAACCTTGTTTGCATGTTTTGGCACGACAAAACCGTCAGGTTGTTGTATGTAAACATCCTCCAAAAGGTTTCCATTAAAGAAAGTGGTTTTGACGTCAATCTGTCATATTTCATAATCAAAATATACATGATTAGCAAGCATTATCCGAATGGATTTAATCATGGAAACTGGTAAAATGTTTCATCGTAATCAACACCATTTTTATGACGATACCTTTTTGCTATAAGCCTAGCTTTGTACGTTTGTATGTTGCCATCCATGTCTGTCTTCACCATGAAGACCCACTTGCTACCAATAGGCACAATGTCTTCTGGTACATCAACCATTGTCCAAACTTGGTTGTATACACGGAATACATTTCAGACTTCATGGCCTCTTGCCATAAAGCGGAGTCGATATCTTGTATTGCTTCCTCATACATAATCAGTTCATTATCCTCAATAAGATTAATATCTACATGAGGTAAGATCAGAAACCCATGTCTCTTAGGTTATTTTCTGACTCTCTCCGACCTACGCGGTTCTTGTGTATTAGAAGATTGTGGAATAGTCTCATCTCTGATGAATTGTTCGTGTTCCGTGAGGGGATTGATGCCAGAAACAGTATCACTTCAATTTTCATCGAGTTTTACTTTCCTCCCACTTGCCACTGCATTTAGGAATTCCTCTAAGGAAAACCGCATGGAGAGCAACAAATATTTTTGTTCTCTTCTGGGTTGTGTAAGTAATATTTACTAGTTTCCCTAGGATAACCAATTACAAATAGGCATTTATCCGATTTGGGTTCTAGTTTGGTACCATCCAAACGTTTAATATATGCCCAGCATATCCAAATCTTCAAGAATGGGAAACCCGGTTTCTTTCCTGTCCATATTTCATATGGAGTCTATCCAACAGACTTTGACGGAACCTTATTCAAAATAAGTATTGCACTGTTCAATGTGTATCCCCTAAAGGAAATTGATAGCTCAGTGCGACTCATTATTGACCTTACCATGTCCAACAAAGTTCAGTTTCTCCGTTCGGACACACCACTCAATTGAGGTGTTCCGGGAGGAGTCCACTGTAAAAGAATACTATACTCTTTCAAGTAATCGAGAAACTCATTGCTCATGTATTTTCCACCACGGTCCAACTGTGATATTTTAATACTTTTGCTGGTCTGTTTTTCTACTTCGTGTCGAAACTCTTTGAATTTATCAAAAGTTTTCGATTTGTGTTTCATAAGATACACATAACCATAACGCGATGCAACATCCGTATAGGTTATGAAGTATTTATATCCACCTCTAGCCTAGCTAGACATGGGCCCACATACGTCACTATGAACGAGGGCTAACAGCTCGGTGGCACGTACACCTTTACTGCTAAAAGGCGTTTAAGGCATTTTGCCTAATAAACAAGATTCGCAGACATCATATGAATTAGGATCAAATCCGTCCAAGTATTCACTCTTCAAAAGTATGGATATACGAGTTTTTTTAATGTGTCCCAGACAACAATGCAACAAATAAGTCTCATTTGATTTATTCAGTTTGAACCTTTTGTTTGTCATATTATATGTCTGAGATTCATTTATATTCAAAATATAAAGACTATTATTAACATTTACTGTACATATCAAAATGTTATATTTATATACAAAACACCTAGTGTTCCAGAAGACAAAGGTACACCTGCAACGGGTTAAACAAAATGCAGAGATGATGTTCATAAGTCAAACTAAGTACATAATAACAGTCATCTAATGTAATACATGCCCCAAGGGCAGATACAAAACATAGGTCCCAACGGCCAAAACAGCGACTCTCGTCCCGTTTCCGACTCATAGGTCGATCTCGCCTGAAGCAAGTATCTTGCTAATCAGCAGATCCTGCACACCAGTACATATGTGAGTACCACATCCAGAATCAAAAATCCAATTTTTTTTAAAACTAGTAGTGGACATGTTTATTACAATAACAAACATACCTGAAGTCGGAGCCTTGGTCGCCTTCACTTCCTTCATATATGCCTTGTCTATATGGCAGTCACGCTTCCAGTGACCCCATTTGCCACAGTTTAGGCATACATCTTGGGATTTGTCATTTGTTTTCCCAGAAGACTGTGACGATTTTACCTTTGCCCTTTTTTCTTCACACCCCCAGAAGCCTTCGGCCAAGCCTTAGCCTTCTGAGATGTCGAAGTAAGATGCGTTTTGCGCTTCTTGCCCTTTTGGAAGCTCTGGCTCTGCCTCCTTGAGCATAGCCATTAACTCTCCAAGAGTTTTCTCTTGGTTCATGATGAACCCGCCCCAACATTCGGGTAGAGATTGTAAGATCAAATCTATGGAAGTCTCGGCCTCGAAGGTAATGCCCAGCTAACCTAGTTGTTCGATATCAGCAATCATCTACGACACCTAGTGCTCGACAGATGTACCCTCTGACATACACGAGCAAAAGAACTTCTTTTACAATTCGTACTTCTAAGATCTAATGTTAGATCTATGAAGATTCTTTAATTTCAACATCATGGTATAAGGATCTAATCCTTAGTTCTGACGATGAAATTAAGGAGTCATTGCAACAAGCATAACCGATTGAGCACTAAAGTTATCATCACGATGAGTCATCCTAAGCTCATGCTCTACTATTTGCTCAACTCCAGACTTAGGGCCCGAGAGGTTTCTCTATCCAATAGAGTAACTTCTCAGCTCCCAGGACTATCATGAGATTCATTTCCCAATCTGGAAAATTTACACCGTTAAAGACATTTTCACACAGGATTATGTCCCTTAACGCTAATCTTTCCAGCCATCTCGATTGCAAAAGTCCAACTATCCAATCAACGATTTCAGGTACACTCAAAATATAATGGCTATTATAGTCCAACTATATAACCAACTATAAATAGATTAGTGTGTTGTACAGTATAACTGTTCAAAGAAAGTAATATTTAATATTAGTCCAACTAATATATATATATATATATATATATATATATATATATAACAACGATAAATAAAAATAATAGAGCGCGTGCAGCAAGTATTAAACAAAATTGTAAATTTAATACTAGTCTCCCACTATTTTTCGGTGAGCCTCTAACCCTCTGTGGAGTACTTGGGAAACCCAGTTTCCTAGTGGACTAGGATCCCGTTAAATAACACATAACCTTGACTTTGGCCAATAGATGTATGAAACTTAACTAGGTATCTCTAAGATCAATTGGATCTCATCCAATTCCTAGATCCGGTAGGTGGACCTCAAAGTTCGAGATATACATCCAATATATATTTCCTCATATTTTCCTCTGAATCAACTAAGCCTTGGCTTTGGCTCAACAAGCTTAATGATTCCAGTTAAGCGAGACCCACTGACAGTGGGAAAGCTTCGTAATCCACGTCGATGTACAGAAGTGACATTGACTTTGGCCAACAAATCACAACTGCCCAAGACATACGATATGTAACAAAGCTTCCGTGGTTCAAACACATCCGCGATGGACAATGATCTTGACTTTGGCCAACAAACCAATTCCAATCTTGGATCTTGAGAGAGAACCACTTAATGGAAGGAAAACACTTAATATTTGAGTGAGGGTTTTTCTCGTAAATTGGCAACCAATTTATTATCTTTGATTAGGTGTCATCATACACCCTTAAACATGCATTCTAAAAGCATAATAAGGCGTAAATAAAATAAATAATGATATGAGGATGGATATATAACAATTTGTTCCTAGAACAAATCTCTCCATTTCCTCTCTCCCGCTAGCACTATACAGTCTCCTACCCAATTACATAACACTAAAAGAAACCTCATTTGCATTGAGGGGAATTGGTGAGAAGAGAAATACAAGAGATAAGGAGGTAATAGGCTGGACACGCAGGTCCAATTTAATAATTCTAAATTTATTACAACGATTTCCAAAATTGCCCTTACCCTTCTAATATCCATCCGATATACATTATTCATATAAATACATCCAAGTATTCACACAAAGCATGTTTTTCAAACAATCTAATCCAATTAATTAATCTTTGATTAATGACCATCCAATGTTCATACAACGATTTGATTTGCGTGAGTCCAACTCGTTTAAGAATAAATACTCAAAGTACGTATTCTTGAATTATATCGAACTATAATTTTAAATCCAATTTTAAATTGTATCCAATACTAATTCATATTTAATTCCAATTTAAACAATTACACTTTTAATAGTGCCTTTTAGACTTGGATTCCAAATCCAATTTTAATGGGTCTCAAAGGCCCAATTAGTATCCAATACTATTTTAATTAAAGTCCAATGGGCTTTCAATTAATTCTTAAGGCATGGGCTTTGGCCATTATGGATCAAACCCAAGATGCCAATGCCCAAATAGGAATCACCCAATGCCAAAAATCAATTAAGGCCCAATTAAATAATTAAAGGCCCAATATTCATATTTGGACATTATGGAAATGGTTTTAGGCCCAATTGGATCCAACCCTATTTTCCAAAACCATACTTGGCCCAACCAAGCCCATTTAGCCCAATTACAACAAATTAAATTAATACATTATTCCAAATTACATATTAATCCAATTCAAGTGTAATTAACATAATTAATCAACTAATCTAATGTTTCCAAAACACTAATTAATCCAATTAATCATGCTCATTAATTCCAATTCATGTCCAATACAAATTGAAGCAAAATCAATTCTACAACATGTTTAGGCTCACAGCAATGACAAAGAAATTATCATGCAATTTGATTTCAATCTAATTAAATCAACATTTAACAAACATTTCGTGCCAACAACACATCCAATTGCTAATTTTCAAAAAATCACCATGAGCACTACATAGGGTTCCATTCGGCCATGGTTTAGGATTTGGGGAAATTTTTAATCCAATCAATTTCACAAATCCAATGATGCACAAATCCAATTCATCATCATCCAACCACAACCAAACAATCAATTTCGAAATTTCACACTCCAAGCATAAAATCCCCAAATTAAAGTTTGGAACCCTAAAATTGAAATCAAGTTTAGATTGGCTCATGATACCATTGTTAGTGTCCTAGACATGACCAATGATCTTAAACAAGATTTATGTGTGAATAAAATCAAAGAAAGTTGCGGAAAAACTTACAATGATCGGATGAAGTTCAAGACTTTTTCTTTGTTGTAGAAGTTCCATGCTTTGTGAATGAGTTCCAAACTCTTGGATGTGTTTCCCTATCACTTCAAATAACTCCTTTTAAGTGCTAGCTTTGATAAATTTTGAAAGAAAAATTTCCCTTCAAAAGGGTTTAATTTTCGGCCATAGAGAGAAAGTTAGGGAGAAGATGAATAATAAGTCTAACTTGCTTTTTGTGTTGTTTTATAATGCCACATTTAATAAGCCCAACAACTTCCATCAAGTGTCAAACCATTGATGTAAGTAAAGTGGGTCCCACGACTTTAAATTCAAAATTTGGTTGACTTATACAACACACTTTGGGCCCGGTTCGTTTAATCCGACTAAACGAATTTTCCGTCGCGACGTAATTAAATCCAATTTAATTAAATAATAATGCCCAGCAAAATTATTATTGAAGTCGCTTACGAATTAATTCCAAATTAATTCGTTCGCTTGAATTAAAATCCAAGTTTAATTCCGCATTGAAATCCAATTTCAATTAATATTTCCAATATATTATTTTATCCTAAATAAATAACAAAAAATAGTAAAATCCAATTTAACTATTAAATTTACTTTACCGATAATTCCAAATTAATCGCGTTATCTCTTCTAGATGAATTTAATCCCAGATAAAATTCTTACCGTAATTAATTCCAAATTAATTTTCTCTCTCATAATTAATCCCAGATTAGTGTTGTTCGAGTCAAATGTCATCGGTGAATCTTTGGGAAGCGACCCAAGAGATCCATGGATATGTTGGCAGTAAATACAGTCATCAGACTATCCGAACATGTGCGTACCCGGTACCACGTTCTTACCGATTTACAAGACATGGTTGGCTTCTAGCAAAGCACCGTGCCTACCCAATTCTCCAGAAATATATTCAACATGGAATATATATAATCTGAATTAGGCATATCATACAATGTATTGCGTATTACGATCCAATATTGGATGTCACATGCTAGGCCTGGGGCTGGAATTGTGTCTGCCCCGTACGAAGCATATATCGGATCACTAGCAACTAGTCTCTTTAATCAGATAATCATGACCTAGTCATACTATCCCGATAGCTACAGCATATTAGAGTACTAGTTTTGTATCTCTGCGTGATCATCTTCTCCATATGACTGAAGTGATACTTCCATCTTGACATCACACCCAATACACTACGATTCTCAGTAACCCACCCAGAGAGGCGTACACGGAACCTGTTAAAGCTCCAGATGACCAAAACCAAAGTATACTGATTATCGCAAGTATTAGCGATGCAAGTCTCAGGTTAAGACCATATACACCTACCCTGATTTGGATTCCCATAGACACATAGTCATACTAACAATAGGATTCCGAGGGGTCTATCCAGAGCGAAGCTGTTCCCGGTCCAACGGCTAACAGAACCTCTTATCACACTTTCATAAGTATCCAATACTTAAATATATGAGAACTATGTCGTTAAGCTTCCATAACGCGCACAAGTGTAATACTAGCATATTTCGCATTATCGATGTCCAGTCTCGATAATACTACGACTAGGGATATTTAATGATTAAACCTTTCGTGGATTAATATTGTCTCATATCTTATTAATCCGTTCTAATCATAGGGACTTTTATCATTTTATATATTCAAGTAATCCAATTACAAAATGATAAAAGAGCATTTCCTTTGTCACATAGTTAATTTGTACAAAGAACACCATGTCTTTTACAAATAGTGAAGCTATGGGTCATAATTGTCCAACAATAATTTTCCCTCAACATGCTAAGAATTTGGCCCTCGTGCCCATTTTACACACCTTCACATTTATTTCAATCAAAACTTAGGGACAAATTACTCTAAAACACTTCATAAACCTGAATTGAAGCTTAAACTTTTCCCTCATCTCAAACAATAAATTCCCAAATTCGTAGGGTTTCTAAGTATGAAAATGCAAGTGAAGAATGGATGCTCATTTCCTAAGTGAGATAATAAAGAAGCAAAAGAAGCTTACTTACATGAGATGTGCTTGAAATCACCACTTGTTACTTCAAAATGGCATAAGAATGAGAGATAAATGAGAGAGCCCATTGGATGTTTAATCACGTTGATAGAGATGAATAAATAGTTTCCTATTTATAGGACAAGGTGGCTGATTTTTGTAATTCAATGAGTGGTCAAAAATTTACCACATCACTCAATTCTAGCCCATTCTCGAATTTATTGTAGCAGCCATGGAAATCACAATTTGCGACCCATTTCTGATTCTAATTTGAAAATATATTGAATGCGGAAGTTGTAGGTCGATATAAAATTCATAAATCTTAGCTTTCTGTCGATATAAAATTCATAAAACTTGAAGATCGTATGAAAATGTTATGCCCTAAATACTAAGGGCTATTCAGAGTGGTATAGAAAATGAATTCCGTATCGGAACTGCAAAGGATTTACCAAATGCCCGCCAAGTAATTTCACGAGCACATATGCGGTTGAGCATGATTTATATCATGTATTATGCCTTTTATAACATAGTAGTCGTCAGAATTACTGGGGTGTTTCATAATTTCATTTTGTTGGGGTAATGGGTGAAGTTTTTAATATAAAATATAGATTAATCTTATTTATATTATAATATATAAATTGTAATCTAATGATTTATATTTAATTTAAATCTGAATTAATTATTGACAAACTTTGTTAACGCGTATATGACGGTTTTTATTTATTTGGCATAATTGAGTACCTAACTGGACTTGTTATAAACAAATGTTATCATCGCCTTCATGGCTAATTTTATATGTTTTTGGTATAATTAATTCCTAAAATAAATTAACTGGGTAATAATGACAAATTATATTATCATAAAAAGTAAGATTTCTAATTTGAAATATTAAAAGTGGATCGCATAACCCCAATATTTTATTTTATTTGGTAGTTCAATTTAAAATTTGTCAACAATTTCAAATAATTCAGTCTTTTTATTTTCACTCAAAGGATTATTTTATTTTACTAAATCTGTTCCCTATGGATCGACCCTGAACTTACCGGGTTATTTTTTTACTTCGACACTCTTATAATTGGTAGTAAAGAACCACTTTGTGAGTGTGTCAAGTTTTTGGCACCGTTGCCAGGGAATATAATTTAGTAGATAGAATAATAATTTAATCCTTGTATTTTTCTTTTCATTTCTTTTTATTTTTTATTTTTTATATTTTATGCATCTCATTTTTTTTATCACTACAATTGTATATTATTTTCATTTGCTTTAACTTTTTTCACTTATTAATTATTTTTGTAAGTATTGCATTTGCATATTTAAATTTTAGCATATAGTCTGCATTTAGGTTGATCGGACTGTTGGAGTTTCTAGGTCCATAGGATCGAATAATAAACATGAAATAATTGCGAATACAAATCAAGAAAGTCACGGAATACTCACATCGATCGGTTGAGCGACGCGGAGGCAACAAAAATGAACTTTCTGCCCACTGGTTTCACGCCCCCACTGCAGCAGTTCACCTCACTATTTTAAGTCATTTTGTCTCCTTCGTCAAGCTCCAAGCTTCGTCGAATGGTTCCCGGCTCATGGGTAAACTTCCCTATCACCTTCGCATTGATCCCGGAGTGTGCTAGCACTCTCTATTTTGCCACAAAATCACACTTGCTTCCCTTCTGTCCCTCCATTTCCACGGCAGTGAACTGCCAAGAACAGAACAAAAATTGCCCTCCAAGGGCGTGAGAGGAGAAAGAAAATAAATGAGAGAGATGTGTTTTGTTAAGTTAAAATTGGTAATGATTTTCCAAAAAACATATACACCAATTTTTCCCTCCAAAACCAAGCCATTTAATGCTTTCCATCTACTCAAATCAACTCACATCATCACTTCCCATCAATCATGAATAGTGACTGGCGTCAATCACTCAAAGTGAAAGACATCCATCACTTGAATGACGGATGATTGACGCTAGAAGCAACTAGCTATTTGACGCTTGATTTGATTTGCCGCACTCGAATTTGAAATGCGAATGCGCTCGCAATAATCTCGGGCTCGGGTTCGCTAATTCTAAATTAACGAATTTTCCGTTGCGTCGTTATTAAATCTAATTTAATTAAATAATCATGCAAGCATAATTACTATTCCGTCGTTAACGAATTAATTCTATTAATTCGTTCGCCCGAATTAAAATCAATTTTAATTTCGCGTCGAAATCTAATTTCGTTTATATATCAAATATATTAATTTACCGTTAATTCCAATTAATCGTTCTCTCTCTTTAATGATATTTTATCCCAGATAAATATCTCCGTATTAATCCCAGATTAATTTCTCTCTCATCTAATTAATCCAGATTAATTAAATGCGAGTCATACGTCATCGGAATCTTTGGGAAGCGACCCATGAGTCCCCGTGTTGGACAAAATGACCCATAGCGTCACTATTTGCACAGATCATTGTGTTGTTGTAGCAAATTAACTATGTGACAAGTAAATTGCACTCTCATCATTTGTGATTAGATCGCCATAGATATATAAATGAAGAGAGGTCCCTATGATTAATTCATGGACTGAGAATGATATGAGACAGTATCAGTCCCCGAAGGTTTAATCATTAAATATCCCTAGCCGGAGTGTTATCGAGACTGGACATCGATAATGCGGAATAGGCTAGTATTGCACTTGTGTGCGTTGTGAGGGCACAACGGCATAGTTCTCATATATATAAGTATCAGATACTTATGCAAGTGCGATAGGAGGTCGTGTTTCACCGATGGTACGGGAAACAGCTTCGCTCTGGATAGACCCCTCGGAATCCCATTGGTATTATGACTATGTGTCTATGGGAGGCCGAAATCAAGGTAGGTGTGTATAGTCTTAACCTGAGACTTACATCGCTAATACTTGCGATAATCGGTAGACTTTGGTCTTGGTGGTACAGGGCTTTAACCGGTTCTGCGTACACCACTTCTGGGTTTATCAGAGAGTCGTAGTGTATTGGGTGTGATGTCAAGACGGAAGTATCACTCCAGTCATAGTGGAGATGATGTCACGCAGGATACGGTATTAGTGCTCTTAAGTGCTGGCCGGCCATCGGGATATTATGACAAGGTCATGTATATCCGATTATAGAGACTAGTTACCAGACATCCGACATGTGCTTCGGACGGGGCAGACACTTATCCAGCCCCAGCCCTAGCACGTGACTATCCGATACTGGGCTGATATACGCAATACTACTACGGTATATACTACGCTTGATACAGATCTATATATTCCTGTAAGAATATTTCTGGAGAATTGGGTAGGCATGGCGCTTTGCTAGAAGCCAACCTTGTCTTGTAAATCGGTATAAACGTAGTACGAGGTACTTACGTGTTCGGATAGTCCGACGACCGTATTTACTGCCAACATATCCGGAGATCTCATGGGTCGCTTCCCGAAGATTCACCGATGACGTATACTCGCACTTAATTAATCTGGGATTAATTAGAAGAGAGAGAAAATTAATCTGGGATTAATCACGGAGATATTTTATCTGGGATAAAATATTAATTAAAGAGAGAGAACGATTAATTTGGAATTAATCGATAAAATAATATATTTGATATATTATGAAATTGGATTTCGACGCGGAATTAAAATTAGATTTTAATTCGGGCGAACGAATTAATTTAGAATTAATTCGTTAGCGACGTGAATAGTGATTTCGCTAGGCGTAATCATTTAATTACGACGCGACGGAAAATTCGTTAATTTGGAATTAGCGAACCCGAGCCCGGGAGTGATTGCGAGCGCATTCGCATTTCGAATTCGAGCGCGGCACGCAAGTCACATCAAGCGTCAAATCGCTAGTCACATCAAGCGTCAAATCAATTGTCACTTTGAGTGATGTGACATGTTGTCACTTGATTTGAGTGATTGATGTAGAAGTTGAAAAAGCAACTTTTGCTTTTTACTTTTGACTTTAGCATTTAATGTAAAGTTAAAAGAATTTGTAAATGTTTTTATTTTATTTTAGAAATTAAATAAAACAAATAACATTCTTTTCTTTTACTCTCTCTCCACCCTTTACGTTTCTCTCTTTTCTTTTCCCTCTCTTTTCTCTTCTTCTCTCCTTCTTCACGGTTTTGGAACCGTTTTCTTCTCCAAATTTCTGGTTTGACCGAATCAAGGGGAAGCAAGAAGAAGACTAGTGCTAGCACACCATTGGTTATACATAGGTGATAGGGAAACGAATTTATGAGCTTGGAATCATCTTTGGAAGCTGAAGCTTGGAGCTTCAATGGAGGTCTTCAATGGCCGATTTGGAGGAGCCACCACAGCCCAAACCGAGCAGTCCCTGCTGTTCAGAAGGCCAAACCGAGCTTCAACAGGAGGAAAATGGTCTTGTTCTTCTTCGCAACAAAACCGATCAATGTGAGTAATGTTTCCGCCTTATTCCTTTGATGTATTCATGCGTTTTTTATGCTTGATTTCATGATCTTGGGACCTATATTAGAAACTCAACAATGGTATCTTGAGCTTTGATCAAGCATGAAAAAGTTAGGGTTAAAATTGGGTAAACTCGATTTAGGCATGATTTGGTTGAATTGTTTGATGAAGTATGCTTGAATGAGGTTGAATTGAAGTTGTGTATGATCAATTTCATGAAATTGGATTGGATTCAATTTTCCCTAAATTTTGGGCATGACAAATTGGGTAAAATCAATTGAAGCATGATTTGATTAAATTGATTGATTAAGTATGCTTAAATGTTGTTGAATTAATGATTGATTGGATCAATTTGAAGAAATTATGTTTGGAACAAATTTCCCCAATTTTTTATGTTGGCATAAAGTGACAAATTGGGTAAACTTGATTTTGAGCATATTTTGTGAAATTGGATGAATGAGAATGCTTAAAGTATGTTTAATTTAAGATTGATTGGATCAATTTGTTGAAATTGTGTTTGGAACAAATTTCCCCAAATTGCTTATGTTGGCCGAAATTAAAGAACCCTAAATTTCTTGGTGATTTTGTTTGTTTGATCATTGGATGACTTAAAACAATTGGGTAATGTTGTTTTGAAGTTCAATTTGATTGAATTTTGATTTGGAACATTTTTCCCAAATTAAAGTGGCTTGGCCGAATTCAATTGAATTTGAAATTCATTGTGTTTTTTGATTTTAATTCATTGGATGAATTGAATTGATTTGGGAAATGATGATTGTGGATTCGATTGGATTGAAACCGAATCGGATTGGAAAAACCCCTAATTGCCGAGAACAAAAGCATGTAAATTGGGTTTGATTTTAATAAATTGTGTTGGACACTATTTAATGTTAAAGTGCATGATTAAGTATGCTAATTGATGTTTTAGAAATATTAATTGGGTGGTTAATTGTGTTACACTTAGGTTAATTAATTATGGAATTTAGAATTTTATAAGTTAATTAATTGGGCTTATTTTTGGAAATTGGGCCTTTAAGGTTGTGATTGGGCTTTTGGGCTTTGTTGTACAAAGTTGAGTTTAGGCAAATTTGGTTGGATCCAATTGGGCCTAAAACCGCATCCATAAAGTCCAATTATGACTTAATGGACCTTAATTATTTAATTGGGCCTAATGGGCCAAAATTGATTTCTGGGCTTATGGGGTAACTCCCGGATTGGATTTTGGTTGTTCGGTTTGACCCGAGTTGACCAAAAGTCCACGCCTTATAGAAATTAATTAAAAGCCCATTGGACTTTAATTAAATAAACATTAGATGTTAATCGGGCTTTGAGACCCGTTGCGATTAAATTTGGAATTTAAGTCGTAAAGGTTCGTTAATAAAAGTGTAATATTTAATTTGGAATTAAATAGTGAATTAGAATTAAATGCGTATTAAATTGGATTTAATTATGTAGTTTAATTTAATTCAAGAATTCGTACTTTGAGTACTTATTCGCAAAACGAGTTTGACTCGAGCAAAAATCAAATCGTTGTTTGAACATTGGATGATCACTAATTATCAGATTAATTAATTGGATTAGATTGATTGATAACATGCTTGTATGAATACATGGTTGCGATGCATGAATAATGTATATCGGATGGATATTAGTCGGGTGGGACAATTTTGGAAATTGTAATAAATTTGATTTATTAATTGGACCTGCGTGTCCAGCCTTATCACCTCTATACTCTTTGTATTCTCTTCTCACCTATTCCCCTCAATGTAAATGAGGTTTCTTTAGAAGTGTAGTGTAACGGGTAGAAGTAAATACATGTGCTAGCTTTGGAGAGAGAAAATGAGAGATTTGATCTAGGATCAATGTAAAGTATCCATCCGCATATCATTATTATTTTATTTCATATGCGCTTTATTATGTGTTTAGAATGCATGTTTAAGGGTGTATGATGATGAGACCTTAATAAAGATAATAAATTGGTAGCCAATTGCACGCGAAAAACCCTCGCTCAATATCAAGTGTTTTTCCTTCCATTGAGTGATTCTCACTCAAGATCCGAGATTGGCATTGGGTTGTTGGCCAAAGTCAAGCCTTTGTCCGTCGAAGATGTGTTTGAATCACGAGAGTTTTTGTTCCATATCGGTGTCTTGTCCAAGTTGTGGTTTGTTGGCCAAAGTCAAGACCACTTCTTGTCCATCGACATTGATTACGAAGCTTTCCATGGTCAATGGGTCACACTTGACTGGGATCACTAGGTTTGTTGTGCCAAAGCCAAGGCTTAGTTGATTCAGAGGAAAAAGGTTAGGTAATACATTGGATGTATTGGCATATATAAGATATATGTTTAGGATTTGGATATCCGCCTACTGGATCTAGGAATTGGATGGGATCCAATTGATCTTCGAGATCTACCTAGTTAATTATCATACAATTTGTTGGCCAAAGTCAAGATTGTGTGATATTTAACGGGATCCTAGCCCACTAGGAAACACGGTTTCCCGAGTACTCGACAGAGGGTTAGAGGCTCGCCGAAAAATAGTGGGAGGCAAGAATTGAATTTGCAATACTCGTTCAATTACTCGCCATACGCGCTCATTCAAATTATTTCGTCGTTAGATTAAATGTTAGTTGGACTAATATTTAAATTGTTGTTTTTATAAACAGTTGGACTGTATTATATTTGATTATATATAATTGGATTATATTAATCAATATATTTGAATTAATTAATTTCAGTTTACAGTTGATTTTATAGTTGGACTATAGTAATCAATGTAATTGAGGTTAATTAATTTAGATTATATTTGATTATATAGTTGGACTATTATAATCATTATAATAAATAGTACCACAAATCGTTGATTAATAGTTGGACTATTAGAATCAAGATATAAAAATGAAAGATTAATGTTTAAGACATAATCCTGGGCGAAAATGTATTTAAACGGTTTTATTTTCAAATTGGGAATAAATTTCAGGATGGTCCTGGAAAAATAATAACTTATTTTATTTGATAAAATAACGTATTATGCCTAAGCCTGGAGTTAAGCAAATAGTAGAGCATAATCTTTGGAAGATCATGTAATGATAACTTAAGTGCTTAATCCATTATGTTTGTCATAATTATGTTCACACACAAGTATTAAATTGGATTTTAGATACTTAGTGTGGTACATAAAATATATATATTGATGTTCAGAATCTATTTTGAACAGGATACTGACTTCAATTGAGATTTATCTGCGAATTGAAAACGGGACGAAAGTCGCTGTTTTAACCGTAGATATCTGAATTTAGGAACTACCTTCGGGTTAGTACTTAAATTTAGAAACTGTTATAATGTAGCTAGTTTGACTAGAAACATTATCTCTATATCGCGTATAACCCGCTGCGGGTGTACCTTTATATTCTAGAACACTAAAGTGTTTCATTATATAAAGATGATATTGAGATAAACACATTAGATGTGAATAACAGAATTTATATTTTGAATATAAATAATATCTCAATTATATAACATGACAAATAAATAGCTCAAATGATTTGATCAGTTAAGAAACTTAATTGTGGCATAGTTGTCAGGGACACTACTAAACAAGAATCGTATATCCGCACTTTTGAAGAGCGGGTACTAGGACTGATTTGATTCCATTCAAATAAAGTCTACGAATCTAGTCTATTTGGGCAAAGTGCCTAAAACACTATTTACTTGGTAAAAGTGTAAATGCCACCGATCTGTTAGCCCTACTTCATAGTGAAGCAAGTGGGCCCATGTCTAGCTAGGCTAGATATGGATATGAATATTTCGTGACCTGTACGGATGTGGCATCGCGTATGGTTATGTGTTTCTTTTGAAACACAAATCGGAAACTTTTAGAGTTTCGACACGAAATAGACAAATAGATCGGCTAAAGTATTAAACCGTCATGGTAAGACTGTAATGGAAAATACTTAAGCAATAAGTTTCTAGTTTTTATGAAAGAGTATAGTATTCTTTCAAATAAGGACTCCTCCCGGAATACGTCAGTTTGACGGTGTGTCCGAACGGATTAACCGAATTTTGTTAGACATAATAAGGTTAATCACGAGTCGCTCTGAGCTACCATTTCCTTCAACGGATAAGCTTTAAACAGTGCAAGAACTTATTTTGAATAAGGTTCCATAATAATCTGTTTGACAGATATCATATTAGATATGAACGGGAAAGAAACCGGGTTTCTCATTCTGATAATTTGGGTATGCTAGGCATATGTTTGGATGATACCAAACTAAAACCCAAATAGGATAAGTGCCAAATGTAGGTTATCCTAGGGATACCATAAGTATTGTACTTATACATCTCACAAGAGAACAATTAGATTGTTACTCACCATACGGTTTTCCTGAAAGGAATACCGATATGCAGTGGTAAGTGGGAGGATAGTATAACTCGATGGAAATCGGAGTAATACTGTTCAAGGCACTGAATCTTAATGGAACATGAATAGTTCATCCAGGATGAGACTATTACCATTAATCTTCGAATACACAAGAACCGCGTAGGTCGGATAGAGTCAGAAAACAACCTGGGGTATGGGTTTCTGATCGCACCTCATAAAGATGTCTATCTTATTGAGGAATACTAACTGACTACGTATGAGGAAGTGATACAAGGTATCAACTCCCTAATTATGGCAAAGTGTCATGTAATCCGAAATGGATTCCATGTATATCAACCAGTTTGGATACTAGTTGATGTACCACAAGGCATTGTGCCTATGGTACTATATGTCTTCTAGGAAGACATACATGGATGGCAACATACCAACGTATAAAGCTAGGCTTTAACGGAAAGGTATCGTTATCAACATTGTGTTGATTACGATTCAACCTTTTACCTGTTGCCACGGTAAATCCATTTGGATAATGCAGTTATTCGATCCATGATTGGATTGAAGCAAGCATTAGGTTCTTGGAATTATCGTTTTGATATAATCATAATGATGTATGATTTAATTCAAAACGAAAATATTCTTGTGTATATAAGAGGGTTAGTGGGAGCGCACTGATAGTGGCTGTCCTATAAAATAATGATAATACGTCATTTCTTGGAAATGATATTCCCATAAAATAAATATCGGTGAAAGCTTGGCTTTCGCAATACTCTCCTAGAAACCGTACATTGAAAAATGTACGAGACCTGGTGTATCATACGCTTTGAGCATATGGATTCACAAACAGGCCAATCCGAGTGATAGTCACTGGATTGATGTTAAGAACATCCGTTAGTATCTTAGAGAACTAAGGATGCTGTCTTAGTCTATGGAGAAGGAGAACTTGAAGTGACTGGGGTCACTGTAGCAAGTTTCCTATAACCGATAAAGACGACTAAAAGTCGCAAACGGTACTATATAGTTTGAATAACGGTACAGTGAGCTGGAAATCTTCCAAGTAAGATACTGTTACCGAATAAACAAAAAATGCGGGTTGTTGTGCTGCAGCTGAAGCAGCAATAGAAGTCATTTGGGTCGATACAAATCTAATTAGATTAGATATAGTTCTGTTAGCAGCTGAGCTAGGCGTCAGCACAGGCTAAAGAATTAATGGTCTCATCAACGATCCAGATACATACTTAGATACTCATCTGATTCATTCGGATCATATATCGTGGCGATGTGATGATCGAATAAATCGCATCAAGATGATAATCATGCAAATCCGCTGACGAATGCATTTCTCAGCAGTTTGAGCCAACCGTACATAGTTCGGGTGTAGGACACTTGAGTGACTGGCTATGTGCCAAGTGGGAGATTGTTGGACAAAATGACCCATAGCGTCACTATTTGCACAGATCATTGTGTTGTTGTAGCAAATTAACTATGTGACAAGGAAATTGCACTCTCATCATTTGTGATTAGATCACCATAGATATATAAATGAAGAGAGGTCCCTATGATTAGTTCCTGGACTGAGAATGATATGAGACAGTATCAGTCCCCGAAGGTTTAATCATTAAATATCCCTAGCGGAGTATTATCGAGACTGGACATCGATAATGCGGAATAGGCTAGTATTGCACTTGTGTGCGTTGTGAGGGCACAACGGCATAGTTCTCATATATATAAGTATCGGATACTTATGCAAGTGCGATAGGAGGTCGTGTTTCACCGATGGTACGGGAAACAGCTTCGCTCTGGATAGACCCCTCGGAATCCCATTGGTATTATGACTATGTGTCTATGGGAGGCCGAAATCAAGGTAGGTGTGTATAGTCTTAACCTGAGACTTACATCGCTAATACTTGCGATAATCGGTAGACTTTGGTCTTGGTGGTACAGGGCTTTAACCGGTTCTGCGTACACCACTTCTGGGTTTATCAGAGAGTCGTAGTGTATTGGGTGTGATGTCAAGACGGAAGTATCACTCCAGTCATAGTGGAGATGATGTCACGCAGGATACGGTATTAGTGCTCTTAAGTGCTGGCCGGCCATCGGGATATTATGACAAGGTCATGTATATCCGATTATAGAGACTAGTTACCAGACATCCGACATGTGCTTCGGACGGGGCAGACACTTATCCAGCCCCAGCCCTAGCACGTGACTATCCGATACTGGGCTGATATACGCAATACTACGGTATACTACGCTTGATACAGATCTATATATTCCTGTAAGAATATTTCTGGAGAATTGGGTAGGCATGGCGCTTTGCTAGAAGCCAACCTTGTCTTGTAAATCGGTATAAACGTAGTACGAGGTACTTACGTGTTCGGATAGTCCGACGACCGTATTTACTGCCAACATATCCGGAGATCTCATGGGTCGCTTCCCGAAGATTCACCGATGACGTATAACTCGCACTTAATTAATCTGGGATTAATTAGAAGAGAGAGAAAATTAATCTGGGATTAATCACGGAGATATTTTATCTGGGATAAAATATTATTAAAGAGAGAGAACGATTAATTTGGAATTAATCGATAAAATAATATATTTGATATATTATTAGAAATTGATTTCGACGCGGAATTAAAATTAGATTTTAATTCGGGCGAACGAATTAATTTAGAATTAATTCGTTAGCGACGTGAATAGTGATTTCGCTAGGCGTAATCATTTAATTACGACGCGACGGAAAATTCGTTAATTTGGAATTAGCGAACCCGAGCCCGGGAGTGATTGCGAGCGCATTCGCATTTCGAATTCGAGTGCGGCACGCAAGTCACATCAAGCGTCAAATCGCTAGTCACATCAAGCGTCAAATCAATTGTCACTTTGAGTGATGTGACATGTTGTCACTTTATTTGAGTGATTGATGTAGAAGTTGAAAAAGCAACTTTTGCTTTTTACTTTTGACTTTGCATTTAATGTAAATTAAAAAAAAGAATTTTAATGGTTTTTATTTTATTTTAGAAATTATAAAAACAAAATAAATTTCTTTTTCTTTTACTCTCTCTTCACCCTTTTACGTATTCTCTCTTTCCCTCTCTTTTCTTCTTCCTCTCCTTCACGGTTTTGGAACCGTTTTCTTCTCCCAAATTTTTCTGGTTTGACCGAATCAAGGGGAAGCAGGAAGAAGACTTAGTGCTAGCACACCATGGGTTATACAGGTGATAGGGAAACGAATTTTGAGCTTGGATCCATTTTGGAGCTTGAAGCTTGGAGCTTCAATGGAGGTCTTCAATGGCCGATTTGGAGGAGCCACACAAGCCCAAAACCGAGCAGTCCCTGCTGTTCAAGGAGGCCAAACCGAGCTTCAACAGGGGAAAATGTCTTGTTCTTCTTCGCATCAAACCGATCAATGTGAGTAATGTTTCCGCCTTATTCCTTTGATGTATTCATGCGTTTTTTATGCTTGATTTCATGATCTTGGGACCTATATTAGAAACTCAACAACACCCCCTGATTGTTGGCAGCAAATCGGGTCGTCAACTATCCGAACACGTAAGTACCAAGTACTACGTTTTAACAACTTTAAAAACCGATTTACAAGACAAGGTTGGGCCTCTAGCAAATCGCCATCCCTACCCAATTCTTCCGGAATATCCTTACAGGAATAAGGATCTATATCAAGCGTAGTATAATAACCGTAGTATTACGTATTCTGTCCTGTATCATTATTGATCACATGCAAGGCCTGGGGCTGGTACAGTGTCTGCCCCGCACGATGTATATATCGATAACGAGCACTAGTCTCTCTTTATATCGGATATCATGACCAGTCATATTATCTCGACGATTGCAACCTTATAGAGAACCAGTTCTGTATCCTTGTGGTGATCATCAACTCCATATGACTGGAGTGAACTTCCTTCTTGTACTCCACCCAACACACTACGATTCTCGATATCCCCAAAATTGGTGTACACATGAACCGGTTTAAAGCCCTGGACGACCTCAACCAAAGTATATAATTGTCGTATGCATTAGCGGTTCAAGTCTCGGGTTAAGACCAAATACACCTACCCTGATTTCGGACTTCCATAGACACGTATCATACTACCAATGGAATTCCGTGGGGTCTATCCAGAGCAAAGCTGTTTCCCGTACCATCGGTGAAACACAACCTCATATTACACTTGCATGAGTATCCTATACCCAAATATATGAGAACTATTTCCATTTGGCACTCACAACGCGCACAAGTGTAATACTAGTCTTTTACGTATTCATCGATGTCCAATCTCGATAATACTCTAACTAGGGATATTTAATGATTTATCCTTTGTGGACTGATATTGTCTCAAATCATTTTCCGTCCAGGAACAAATCGTAGGGACCCTCTCATCATTTAATATCTAGGTGATCTAATCACAAATGATAAGAGTGCAATCTCCTTTGTCACATAGTTAATTTGTACAACAACACTGTGATCTGTACAAATAGTGACGCTATGGGTCATAATTGTCCAACAATCTCCCACTTGGCCTATAGCCAGTCACTCGAGTGCTTGACACCCGAACTATGTACGGTTGGCTTAAATTGCTGAAAAAGGACTTTCGTCAGCGGATTTGCATGATTATCGTCTGACGCGATTTATTTGATCATCACATCGCCACGATGTATGATCCGAATGAATCAGATGAATATCGAAGTATATATCTGGATCGTTGATGAGACCATTAATTCTTTAGCCTGTGCTCAAGCCTAGCTCAGCCGCTAACAGATTATATCTAATCTAATTAGATTTATTATCGACCCAAATGGCTTATATTGATGCTTCATCTGCAGCAATAACCCGTATTTGTTGTTTATAGGGTAATAGTATCTTGCTTGGAAGATCTCCAGCCCACTGTATGTTATTCAAACTGTATAGTACCATTTGCGACTTTCAGTCATCTTTAGCGGTTAAGAAACTTGCAACAGTGATCCCAGTCACTTCAAGTTTCCATCTCCATAGTTTAAGACATCATCCTTAGTTCTCTAAGAAACTAACGAATGTTCTTAATATTAATCCAGTGACTATCACTTGGATCGGCCTGATTGTGTATCATATGCTCAAAGCATATGAGACACCAGGTTATGTACATTTTTCAATGTATGGTTTCTCGGAGAGTTTCTTCTCGAAAGCCAAGCTTTCACCGATTATTTTTTGGGAATATCATTTCCAAGAAATGACATATTTATCATTATTTATTTAGGACAGCCGCTGTCAGTGCGCTCCCACTAACATCCTTATATACAAGAATCTTTTTGTTTTGAATTAAATCATACTCCATTATGATTACCTCAAAACGATAATTCCAAGAACCTATGCTTGCTTCAATCCAAACATGGATTGAATAACCCGAAAACCTTGTTTGCTAGTTTTGTACGAAAAAACCGACAGGATGTTATGAACATCCTCCAAAAGGTTTCCTTTTCCGGAAAGCAATTTTCCCGTTCAGCTGTCATATTTCATAAATGAAACATGCAGCGTTAGCAAGCATTATCCAAATGGATTTACCATGGCAACAGGTAAAAGGTTGAATCGTAATCAACACAATGTTGATAACGATACCTTTTCGCTATAAGCCTAGCTTATAACGTTAGTATGTTGCCTTCCATGTATGTCTTCCTCGAAGACTTATAAGTACCAATAGGCACAATGCCTTCCGGTACATCAACTAGTATCCAAACTTGGTTGATATACATGGAATCCATTTCGGACTCATGACACTTTGTCATAATAGGGAGTCGATACCTTGTATCACTTCCTCATTCATAGTCAGTTGGTATACCTCAATAAGATAGACATCTTTATGAGGTGAGATCAGAAACCATACCCCAGGTTTTTTTCTGACTCTCTCCGCTTATGCGGTTCTTGTGTATTCGAAGATTAATGTAATAGTTTCATCCTTGATGAACTATTTGTGTTCCATTAGGAGTCGATGCCTGGAATATTACTTTTACTCTCGATTTTCATCGAGTTTTACTATCCTCCTACTTACCACTACCACTGCATATCGGTATTCCTCTTAGAAAATCGTATGGCGAGCAACAATCTAATTGTTCTCTATGAGATGTATAAGTACAATACTTATGGTATCTCTAGGATAACTACAATTGGCACTTATCCAATTGGGTGTTTTAGTTTGGCATCATCATCCAACATATGCCTAGCATTCCCAATTATCAGGAATGTGAAACCCGGTTTATTTCATGTTCATATCTAATATTATATCTATCAAACAGATTTTAATGGAACCTTATTATAAATAAGTTCTTGCACTGTTTAAAGCTTATCCGTTGAAGGAAATGGTAGCTCAGAGCGACTCATGATTAACCTTATCATGTCCAACAAAATTCGGTTAATCAGTTCGGACACCTGTCACTTTGACGTGTTCCGGGAGGAGTCCTCATTTGAAAGAATACTTTACTCTTTCAAGTATTTAAGAAACTTATTGCTTAAATATTTCCATTACGGTCTTACCGTGACGGTTTAATACTTTAGCCGATCTATTTGTGTACTTCGTGTCGAAACTTTAAAAGTTTCCGATTTGTGTTCTTCAAAAGAAACACATAACCATTACTTACGATGCCACATCCGTAAAGGTCACGAAACATTCATATCCACATCTAGCCTAGCTAGACATGGGCCCCACTGCTTCACTATGAACTAGGGCTAACAGGTCGGTGGCATTCACAGTTTTACCAAGTAAATAGTGTTTTAGGCACTTTGCCCAATAACCTAGATTCGTAGACTTTATTTGATTGGAATCAAATCAGTCCTAGTACCCACTCTTCGAAAGTGTGGATATACGATCTTGTTTAATTGTGTCCCAGACATCAATGCCACAATCTAAGTTTCAAACTGATCAAATCAGTTTGAACTATTTATTCGTCATGTATATATTCGAGATTTATTTATATTCAAAATATAAATTCTGTTATTTCCACATCAATGTGTTTATCTCAATATCATCTTTATATAATAAAACACTTTAGTGTTCTAGAATATAAAGGTTCACACCCGCAACGGGTTAAACTCTGATATAAGATAATGTATTCTAGTCAAACTAGTTACATTATAACAGTTTCCAAATTTAGGTACACACCCAATGGTAGTTCCTAAACTTAGGTATCTATGGTTAAAACAGCGACTTTCGTCCCGTTTCCAATTCGCAGATAAATCTCAATTGAAGTCAGTATCCTGTTCAAAACAGATTCTGAACATCAATACATATATTTTATGTATCACACTTAGTATTTAAAATCTAATTTTAATACTAGTAGTGAACATAATATTGACAAACATATTTGAAGTCAGAGTCTTGCTCGTTCTTCAATTCCTTCATGTCTGCTTTGTCCAAACGGCAGTCACACTTCTGCGATCCCGTTTGCCACATTTAGGCAGACATTTTGGGATATGTCATTTATCTTCCTGGAAGATTAAATGATTTTGGCCTTTGCCCTTTTCAACACTCCAGAAGCCTTTGGCCAAGCCATGGGTTTCTAGAATATCGAAGTAAAGTGCGCCTTGCGCTACTTGCCTAATTGCAAAGTTTGACTTTATCTCATTGAGAATAGTCATTAACTCTCCAAGAGTTGTTATTGCAATTTTAGTACTTCTAAAAATCTAAGCATAGATTTATGAAGATCCTTCAATTCATCATCATACTTTAAGGATCTAATACTTAGTTCTGATTCAGAAATTAAGGAGTCTACTACGGTAAGTAATAATGGATTAAGCACTTCAGTTGTCATCACATAAATCTTCCAAAGATTATCTCTACTATTTTGCTAACTACTCCGGGCATTAGGCTTAATTTATTATTTTATCAAATAAAATAACTTATTATTTTTCAGGACCATCCTGAAAATTATTCCTAATTGAAAATTAAACCATTTAAAACATTTTCCCTAGGATTATGTATTAAACGTCAATCTTTAAATTTTATCTTGACTTTAATAGTCCAACTATTTTAATCATGATTAAGGTACCATTAATTATAATGATTGTTGTAGTCCAACTATTTTAATCAACTATAATTAATTAAATCAAATATATTAAATTATTATAATCCAATTATATAATCAAATATAAATGAATAGTTTGAATATATAGTCCAACTATGTATTAAAACAAACATTTAAATATTAGTCCAACTAACATTTAATTCGTTTGACGAAGAATATGTTTGAGCGCGTATGGCGAGTAATTGAACGAATATTGCAAATTCAATTCTTACCTTGTTGGATAATATGACCCATAGCGTCACTATTTGCACAGAACATTGTGTTGCTGTAGCAAATTAACTATGTAACAAGGAAATTGCACTCTCGTCATTTGTGATTAGATCACCATAGATATATAAATGAAGATAGGTCCCTATGATTAGTTCCTGGATTGAGATGATATGAGACAGTATCAGTCCACGAAGGATTAATCATTAAATATCCCTAGCCGTAGTATTATCGAGACTGGACATCGATAATGCGAATAGGGTTAGGAAAATGTAATGGATACATTGACATCATACATATGTTTTTCGGACTTGGATGTCCACCTAACCGGATCTAGGAATTGGATTGGATCCAATTGATCTGTGAGATCTACCTAGTTAAATAGCATACAGCTTTATTGGACAAAGTCAAGGTTGTGTGTTATTTAATAGGATCCTAGCCCACTAGGAAACACGGTTTCCTGAGTACTCCACAGAGGGTTAGAGGCTCGACGAAAATAGTGGGGGCAAGTATTGAATTTGCAACATTCGTTCGAATACTCGCTAAACACGCTCATTTATATTTTTCTCGTCACATTTATCAAAAGTATTAGTTGGACTAATATTTTATGTTGTTTTAAATTATATATATAGTTGGACTATATACAAACTCATTCAATATATAGTTGATTTTATAATTGGATTATAGTAATCAATATAATTGAATTAAAAATAATAGTTGATTTTATAATTGGATTATAGTAATCAATATTAAAATTATAGTTGATTAAATAATTGGATTATTGTAATCATTATAATAAATAGTACCTTAATATTTGATTAAATAGTTGGACTATTAAAATCAAGTAAAGAATTGAAAAGGTTGAATATTTAAAATATATAATCCTTGGATTAAATGTTTTAAATGATTTAATTTTCAATTGGGAATTAATAATAGGTTAATTTATTTGATAAAATAACTTATTATGACTAAGCCCATAATTAAGCAAATAGTAGAGCATAAAGTCTTTGGAAGATTTATGTGATGATGACTTTAGTGCTTAATTAATATACTTATAATAAATCTATCTTTAGATTTAAAAGTATTAAAGTTGCAATTAATTTGACTATTCGAGTGGAGAAAAGTCAAAGTTTGCAATTGGGCATGTAGCACAAGGTGCACATCGTTTCGATATTCCGAAACCCAAGGCTGTGCCCAAAGGTTTGTGAAATATTAAAAGGATAATTGACATATCCCATAGTGACTACCATTTGGATATGGAAGACACGAAGGAATTAAAGAAAGGGCGAGGCTCTAACTTTAAAAAAATTGTCAAAGTTATGTTTACTACTAGTATTGAAATTGGATTTTAATACTTAGTGTGGTACATAATACATATATATTTGACGTTCAGAATCCGCTGTGAGCTGGATACTGCCTTCAAGCCGAGATTTCTCTGCGAATTGGAAACGGGACGAAAGTCGCTGTTTCGACCGTATACCTAAGTTTAGGAACTACCCTTTGGGTATGTACTTAAATTAGGAAATGTTATATGTAACTAGTTTAACTAGAGACATTATCTCTATATCAGTGTTTAATCCATTGCGGATAAAACCTTTATATTCTAAAACACTAAAGTGTTTCATTATATAAAGATGATACTGAGATAAATACATTGGATGTAAATAACAGAATTTATATTTTGAATATAAATAAAATCTCAAACATATAAATGACAAATAAATAGCTCAAATTGATTTGATCAATAGAGACTTATTTGTGGCATTGTTGTCTAGGACACAATTAAAGAAGACTCGTATATCCACACTTTTTAAGAGTGGGTACTAGGACTGATTGACTATTCAAATAAGGTCTACGAATCTAGTTTATTAGGTAAGATACCTAAAATACTATTTACTTGGTAATAGTAATAATGGCCCCGATCTGTTAGCCCTATTCATGGTGAAGTAAGTGGGCCCATATCTAGCTAGGCTAGATATGAACATGAATATTTCATGACCTTAACGGATGCAGCATCACGTTGTGGTTATGTGTTTCTTTTGAAGAACACAGATTGGAAACTTTAGAGTTTCGACACGAAGTAAACAAACAGATCAGCTATAGTATTATCCGCCACGGTAAAACCGTAATGGAAAATACTTAAGCAGTAAGTTTCATACGTACATGAAAGAGTACGGTATTCTTTCAGATGAGGACATGATAAGGTTTATCACAAGTCGCTCAGAGCTACTATCTCCTTCAACCGATATGTATTAACAGTGCAAAACTTATTTAGAATAAGGTTCCATATAAATCTGCTTGACAGATATCATATAGGATATGAACAGGAAGAAACGAGGTTTCTCATTCCTGATAATTTGGGTATGCCAGGCATAGCGTTTGGTTGATACCAAACTAAGGACCCAAATTGGATAAGTGCCAATATAGGTTATCTTAAGGGAAACCTTAAGTATAGTACTTATAAATCCCACATGAGAACAATGTGATTGTTGCTCACCATGCGGTTTTCCTAAGAGGAATACCGATATGCAGTGGTTAGTGGGAGGATAGTGATACTCGATGAAAATCAGAGTAATACTGTTCAAGGCACGAAGTCTTTAATGGAACACAAATAGTTCATCTAAGATGAAACTATACCATTAATCTTCAAATACACAAGAAACTAGTAGATCGGATAGAGTCAGAAAACAACCTAGGGTATGGGTTTCTGATCTCACCTCACAAAGATGTCAATCTTATGGTGGTGTACCATCCGACTACGTTGTGAGGAAGTGATACGAGGTATCGACTCCCAGTTATGGCAAAGTGCCATGAGTCCGAAATGGATTCCATGTATAACAACTATTTTGGATACTAGTTGTTGTACCACAAGGCATTGTGCCTATGGTACATTAAACATCTTCAAGGAAGACATACATGGAAGGCAACATACCAACATGCAAAGCTAGACTTTTGACGAAAAGGTATCGTTATCAACATTGAGTTAATAACGGTTCAACCTTTTACCTGTTGCCATGGTAAATCCATTTTGAAGATGCTTGAAAATAACTGTATATTTCATTTATGAAATGTGCCAGTTATAAATCAAAATCGCTTTCCTGAAAAGGAAACCTTTTGGAGGATGTTCACAACATCCTGACGATTTTGTATAACCGATAAACAAGGTTTGCGGGTTATTCGATCCATGTTTGGATCAATACAAGCATAAGGTTCTTGGAACTGTCGTTTTGAAATAATCATAATGGTTTATGATTTGACTCAAAACGAAATAATTCTTGTGTATGTAAGGAGGTTAGTGGGAGAGCGCACTGACAGTGAAATTCCCATAAAGCTATTGTTGAAAGCTTGGCTTTCATAGAAATTCTCCGTAAAATTCTGGGGAGTAACAACCTTTATTCAAGGAATAAAGATCTACTGGGATAGATTTGGAGTTGTTAACACTCTCTGGGAAATTGTACATTTAAAATGTACTTGATAGGGTGTCTCATACGCTTCGAGCATATGGAGTCACGATCAGGTCAATCCTAGTGATAGTCACTGGATTGAAGTTAAGAACATCTGTTAGTATCTCTGAGAACTAAAGATGCTATCTTTTACTATGGAGAAGGAGAACTTGAAGTGACTGGGATCACTGCAGCAAGTTTCCAAACGATTAAATACTGCGGTACTATAAAGTTTGAATAACGGGACAGTGAGCTGGAAATCTTCCAAGCAAGATAACTGTTGCCGAATAAACAACAATGCGGATTATTGCTGCAGCTGAGGCAGCAATAGAAGTCTTTGGGTCGAAAGTAAATCTAATTAGATTAGATATAGTTCTGTTAGCAGCTGAGCTAGGCGTCAGCACAGGCTAAGGAATTAAAGGTCTCATCGACGATCCAGATATATACTTCTATATCATCTGATTCGTTCGGATCATACATCGTGGCGATGTGATGATCGTATAAATCGCGTCAAATGATAATCAAACAAATCCGCTGACGAAAACCTTTCCTCAGCAATTTGAGCGAACCGTACATAGTTCAGGTGTAGGACACTTGAGTGACTCGCTACGTGCCAAGTGGGAGATTGTTGGATAATATGACCCATAGCGTCACTATTTGCACAGAACATTGTGTTGCTGTAGCAATTAACTATGTAACAAGGAAATTGCACAATCTCGTCATTTGTGATTAGATCACCATAGATATATAAATGAAGAGAGGTCCCTATGATTAGTTTCCTGGATTGAGATGATATGAGACAGTATCAGTCCACGAAGGATTAATCATTAAATATCCCTAGCCGTAGTATTATCGAGACTGGACATCGATAATGCGGAATAGGCTAGTATTGCACTTGTGCGCGTTGTGAGGGCACAACGGCATAGTTCTCATATATATAAGTATTGGATACTTGTGCAAGTGCGATAGGAGGTCGTGTTTCACCGATGGTACGGGAAATAGCTTCGCTCTGGATAGACCCTTCGGAATCCCATTGGTATTATGACTAGGTGTCTATGGGAGGCCGAAATCAAGGTAGGTGTGTATAGTCTTAACCTGAGACTTGCATCGCTAATACTTACGACAATCGGTAAACTTTGGTTTTGGTATGAATATCCGATTATAGAGACTAGTTACCAGACATCCGATATGTGTTTCGGACGGGGCAGACACTTATCCAGCCCCAGCCCTAGCACGTGACTATCTGATACTGGGCCGATACGCACAATACAATCGTATACTACGCTTGATACAGATCTAAATATTCTTATATGGATATGTCCGGAGAATTGGGAAGACTTGGTGCTTTGCTAGGAGTCGACCTTGTCTCGTAAATCGGTAAAACATAGTACTTGGTACGTACGTGATTCGGATACTCCGACGACCGTATTTACTGCCAGATTATCCGGGGATCTCATGGGTCGCTTCCCGATAATCCACCGATGACGCACAACTTGCACACTCTTGAATAATCTGGGATTATACAGAAGAGAGAGAAAATTAATCTAGGATTAATTACGGAGATATTTTATCTAGGATAAAATTCGTCTAGAGAGAGATAACGATTAATTTGGAATTAATCGGTAAATTAATATATTCGATGTATTAAACGAAATTAGATTTCGACGCGGAATTAAAATTAGATTTTAATTCGGGCAAACGAGTTAATTTAGAATTAATTCGTTAGCGATGTAAATAATAATTTCGCTAGCCGCAATTATGCGATTGAATTAACGTCGCGACGTAAGCTCGGTATTTCGGAAATATCGAACCCGAACGCGTGAGTGCACGTGGGCCCACTTTCATTTGGAAACGTGTGGGGCCCACATGACACATGTCATATTATGCATTATTTAATTCTAATGCATTGCATGTAGATAGTGTACAATGCACTCTATGGTTTTGCATGGAAATTGAGTGTTTGACACTCTAAGCCATTGCATGATTTGTGTCATAGGTTTATTATTAATTTAATAAATATTATGGCATAAATATAAATTAATTTTTTGGTAACAAAAATTTATTACACAATACAATTTTATCTCTCTCAAAATGCTCTCTTCTCTCACGCAAAACAGAAGGTTTTGCTCACTGGTTTTGAACCAGTTTGGTCGTGAATAAGGGAAGCAAGAGTGGATTTTCATGGTGAAAATTCAAGTGCTAGCACATTTACAAGTCTTGCGAAGGTGGTAGGGAGGTTCACCCATGAGGCGGGACTCATCCGACGGAGTTTGGAGCTTCGTTTTGAGACCCGAAACTGCCAAGACAGTGAGCATGGACTGGTTGCAGTGGCGTGAGCAAGGCAGTACGTTTTTGGCCTTGATTCGTCTTCAAATCGACATAACCGATCTATGTGAGTATTCCGCTACCTCCGTTGATGTATTCACGCATTATTTCATGTCTTGATTTGATCTTGGGACCTTAGAATAAACTAACATACCTCCCACTTTTTTTCGGCGAGCTTCTAACCCTCTGTCGAGTACTTGGGAAACCGTGTTTCCTAGCGGGCTAGGATCCCGTTAAATATCACACAATCTTGACTTTGGCCAACAAATTGTATGA
Organism: Zanthoxylum bungeanum; assembly: GCA_019454045.1. Lineage (NCBI taxonomy): Eukaryota > Viridiplantae > Streptophyta > Magnoliopsida > Sapindales > Rutaceae > Zanthoxylum > Zanthoxylum bungeanum. The sequence continues at coordinate 30,472 of SKCR01048234.1, forward strand.
TAATTAACTAGGTAGATCTCTAAGATCAATTGGATCCAATTCAATTCCTAGATCCAGTAGGCGGACATCCAAGTCCTAAACATATATCTTATATATGCCAATACATCCAATGTATTACCTAACCTTTTTCCTCTGAACTAACTAAGCCTTGGCTTTGGCACAACAAACTTAGTGATCCCAGTCAAGCGCGACCCATTGACCATGGAAAGCTTCGTAATCAATGTCGATGGACAAGAAGTGGTCTTGACTTTGGCCAACAAACCACAACTTGGACAAGACACTGACATGGAACAAAGCTCTCGTGATTCAAACACATCTTCGACAGACAAAGGCCTTGACTGTGGCCAAGAAACCAATGCTGTCTTAGATCTTGAGTGAGAATCACTCAATGGAAGGAAAAACGCTTAATATTATGCAAGGGTTTTTCGCGTGCAAATTGGCAACCAATTTATTATCTTTGTTAAGGTCTCATCATCATACACCCTTAAGCATGCATTCTAAATACATAATAAAGCGTATATGAAAAATAATAATGATATGCGGATGGATACTTTACACAATTGATCCTAGATCAAACTTCTCCATTTCTCTCTCCCGCTAGCACAAATATCTGCTTCTACCCGTTACACTACACTTCTAAAGAAACCTCATTTACATTGAGGGGAATAGGTGAGAAGAGAATACAAAGAATATTAGGTAATAAGGCTGGACACGCAGGTCCAATTAATAAATCAAATTTATTACACAATTTCTAAAATTGCCCCACCCATCTAATATTCATCCAATATACATTATTCATGCATCGCAACCATGTATTCACACAAGCATGTTATCAATCAATCTAATCAAATTAATTAATCTGATAATTAGTGACCATCCAATGTTCAAACAACGATTTGATTTTGCTCGAGTCAAACTCGTTTTTTTTTTTGCGAATAAGTACTTAAAGTACGAATTCTTGAATTAAATTAAACTACGCAATTAAATCCAATTCAATTTGTATTTAATTCTAATTCGCTATTTAATTCCAAATTAAATACTACACTTTATTAACGAACCTTTTACGACTTAAATTCCAAATTTAATCGTTACGGGTCTCAAAGCCCGATTAACGTCCAACTTCAATTTAATTAAAGTCCAATGGGCTTTTAATTAATTTCTTGAGGCATGGAGTTTTGGTCAACTCGGGTCAAACCGATAACCAAAGTCCAATCCGGGAATTACCCCATAAGCCTTTAAATCAATTTTGGCCCATTAGGCCCAATTAAATTACAAAGGTCCATTAGGTCGCATTTGGGCTTTATGGATGCGGTTTTGGGCCCAATTGGATCCAATCCAATTTGCCTTAACCCAACTTTGTACAACAAAGCCCAATAAGCCCATTTACAACATGCAAGCCCAAATTCACAAAATAGGCCCAATTATAATTAAATCACAAAAACCCAATTTCACAATTTAATTACCAAAGTGCATTAACACAATTAATTACCCAATTAACATTTCTAAAACATCAATTAACACAACTAATCATGTTCATCTAAATCAATTAGTGTCCAACACAAATTATCAAAATCAAACCCAATTATCATGCTTTAACTCTCGGCCAAGGGGAATTATTATGTCAAATTCAAATCCAATCCAATTGAATCAATTCAACATTAAATCAATATCACCAAATGATTTCTAACACATCCAATGAAAAAAAACCAAAAATTCACCAAGAACACAAAGGGCATATTTTCGGCCAAGCTCAAAAATTGGAGAAATTTGTTCCAAACAAAATTCTTCAAATTGATCAAATAATCATCAATAAAAACATATTTAAACATACCATTCATCCAATTTCACAAATCATGCTCAAACACATTTTTACCCAAATTTTAACCCTATGTCAAATTTCATGCTTTTACTAGCTCCGATATCATTGTTGGAGTTTCTAGGTCCATAGGATCGAATAATAAACATGAAATAAGTGCGAATACAAATCGAGAAAGTCATGGAATACTCACATCGATCGGTTGAGCGACGCGGAGGCAACAAAAATGAACTTTCTGCCTACTGGTTTTACGCCAACTGCAGCAGTTCACCTCACTATTTTGCGCCATTTTGGTCTCATTCGTCAAGCTCCAAGCTTCGTCGAATGGTTCCTGGCTCATGGGTGAACTTCCCTATCACCTTCGCATTGATCCCGGAGTGTGCTAGCACTCTCGATTTTGCCACAAAATCACACTTGCTTCCCTTTTGTCCCTCCATTTCCACGGCAGCGAACTGCCAAGAACATAAAAAAAATTGCCCTCCAAGGGCGTGAGAGGAGAAAGAAAATAAAGAGAGAGGGATGTGTTTGTTAAGTTAAAATTTGTAAATGATTTTCCAAAAAAAATATACACCAATTTTTCCCTCCAAAACCAAGCCATTTAATGATTTCCATCTACTCAAATCAACTCACAACAACTTCCCATCAATCATGAATAGTGACTGGCGTCAATCACTCAAAGTGAAAGACATCCATCACTTGATTGACAGATGATGTGACGCTAGAAGCGACTAGCGATTTGACGCTTGATTTGATTTGCCACACTCGAATTTGAAATGCGAATGCGCTCGCAAATAATCTCGGGCTCGGGTTCGCTAATTCTAAATTAACAAATTTTCTGTTGCATCGTTATTAAATCTAATTTAATTAAATAATCATGCCAAGCATAATTACTATTCACGTCGCTAACGAATTAATTCTAAATTAATTCGTTCGCCCGAATTAAAATCTAATTTTAATTCCTCGTCGAAATCTAATTTCGTTTAATATATCAAATATATTAATTTACCGATTAATTCCAAATTAATCGTTCTCTCTCTTTAATGATATTTTATCCCAGATAAAATATCTCTGCAATTAATCCCAGATTAATATTCTCTCTCATCTAATTAATCCCAGATTAATTAAAAGTACGAGTCATACGTCATCGGCGAATATTTAGGAAGCGACCCATGAGATCCCCGGATATGTTGGCAGTCAAATCGATCGTTGGACTATCCGAACATGTAAGTACCAAGTACTACGTTTCACCGATTTACAAGACAATGTTGGCCTCTAGCAAAGAGCCATGCCTACCCAATTCTCCGGAAATATCCTTACAGGAATAAGGATCTATATCAAGCGTAGTATACCGTAGTATTGCATATTTCTGTCCAGTATCAGATGATCACATGAAAGGCCTGGGGCTGGTACAATGTCTGCCCCGTACGATGCATATATCGGATAACGAGCAACTAGTCTCTTTATAATCAGATAATCATGACCAAGTCATATTATCCCGACAGTTGTAACATTATAGATAACTAGTTATGTATCCCTGCGTGATCATCAACTCCATATGACTGGAGTGACACTTCCTTCTTGACATCACACCCAACACACTACGATTCTCGATATACCCAGAATTGGCGTACACAGGAACCGGTTAAAGCCCTGGACGACCTCAACCAAAGTATATTGACTGTCGTATGCATTAGCGGTGCAAGTCTCAAGTTAAGACCAAATACACCTACCCTGATTTCGGACTTCCATAGACACGTAGTCATACTACCAGTGGAATTCCGAGGGAGTCTATCCAGAGCGAAGCTTTTTCCGTACCATCGGTGAAACACAACCTCCTATTACACTTGCATGAGTATCCTATACCAAAATTTATGAGAACTATGCCGTTGTGCCCTCACAACGCGCACAAGTGTAATACTAGTCTTTTACGTATTCATCGATGTCCAATCTCGATAATACTCTGACTAGGGATATTTAATGATTTATCCTTCGTGGACTGATACTGTCTCATATCATTCTCCATCCAGGAATAAATCATAGGGACCTCTCAGCATTTATATATCTAGGTGATCTAATCACAAATGATAAGAGTGCAATCTCATTTGTCATATAGTTAATTTGTACAACAACACCGTGATCTGTACAAATAGTGACGCTATGGGTCATAATTTTCCAACACGGACATTGGTCTCGATCATCTAGCGGTAGATTAAATTGAGAGTCTTCATCACCTTCATCGTCAGTCAAAATGGTCGAGAACCAAAATGAAAACTCATCTGACCAAGTTGAAAATCTAGTTGATCAGGAAACAAATAAGTCTCAGCATGAAGATCTTAATCATCCTATGACACTCAGATAATTCATAAATCCTACTCGGACAAAATCACCATCTTGTATTGTTTTCCCCCATATACATCACGTTTTCATTTTAAACCAAGTATCATCCAAATTTTACACACATTTCACAGTCTAGAATCAGAAAATCCTTATCAGCACTTAAGGGAATTTGAAGAGTTATGTAATACTTGCATATACAAAAATTGTAGCATGAATATAATTCGACTCAAGTTTTTTCCCTTTTCTTTAAAAGATAAAGCTAAAATTTGGCTACATAACCTTAAATCAGGGTCTATCAGATCATTTAATGATTTACAAGAGCAGTTTCTGAAAAAATTCTTTCCCCTCACAAGACAAACACTTTTAAGAGGAGAATCACAACTTTCACACAAGAGTTGGGGGAAAAGTTTTACCAATATTTAGAAAGATTAAAAGAGATGTTAAATATTTGTCTACATAACGGGTTTGAAACATGGAGACTAGTTTCCTACTTCTACGAGGGTTTAAACCCCAAGGTAAAAGTAGTGAAAATGATGTGTAATGGTGAGTTGAGTTTTGGACTAAAATTACGAAGATGTACTAGATTACCTAGAACAAATAGCAGATAATGCACAACAATGGGATATAGTTGGTACTTATGAGTCGCCTATAAAATCACAGTCATCTGGTAGAGGTATGTTTAACCTTATGGAAGACCATGACCTTTCTGCTAAATATGCATCTCTGGCTAAAAAAGTTGAGGCATTAGAAATGAGGAAGAGTGAAAATGTCAAGTCAGTTCAAGAAGTCACATGTCATATCTGTAATTCAAATGAACATGTCACACAAGTTATCCCACCTTGCCAGCGCTGCAAGAATGTTTCCATGACCAAGTCACTTCCATAAACAGATTGAAGAGACCAAATCCAAAATTATACTCCCAAACCTACAATTCTGGTTTGAGAAACCATACAAACTTCAATTGGAGGAATGATAACCAATCACAACCATCGCAACAACCTCCTTAAGTATACCAGAATTTCCAGAATTCCCAATATGCACCATATATCCCACAACCTAGGAAAACCATTGAGGATACCTTGCATGCATTCATTGAGAAATATGAAGCCATCAATAACCAAAATATGCAAAAATGATTGATCTGAAAGATACTTTCTCCAAAATCACATATGCATTGACCATTAATGAGAAAGGGAAGTTTCATATACAACCATAGCCAAACCCCAAGAGTCATTAAAAGCCTCACGATGGTCAAATCTGTTATTAATCTTCGCAGTGGTAAAGTTATCCACAGACCTATTCTTGAACCTCATGAAGTTGAAAATAAACTAGATCCAGAGGGTAGGAATGAGTTGATGAACCATTACCTATCGTTGATGATAACGATTTTTCTCATGCACCTCAATTTCCTCAAGCATTGAAAATAAAGAAATTAAATCATTCCCCAAAGATATATGAAATATTCAAACAGGTGAAGATCTATATTCCATTTCTAGATACCATCAAACAAATAACATCTTATGCCAAATTTCTGAAAGACTTGTGTACCGTTAAAAGAAAACATCAGGTAAAAAAGAAAGTTGTTCTAGCTGAACAAGTAAGTTCCATTCTCCCAACCGATAATACATTGAAAGACAAGGACTCTGGTTGTCCTACTATTTCTTATACTATTGGAAATAATAAAATTGAATATGCATTGCTTGATCTTGGAGCCAATGTCATTTTGCTTCTATTTTTGGTTTACCAACAACTTAATATTGGCGAGTTAAAACCAACTTCAACTACTCTTTTACTTGGCGATAGATCAGTTAAAGTACCAAAAGGAATTGTGGAAAATGTGTTATTGCAAGTTGATAAATTCATATATCCTGTGGATTTTATTGTCTCAGAAACACAACCTGTAGCAGACAGTTATAAGCCAATTCCTGTAATACTTGGTCGCCCATTTTTAGCAATAGCTAATGCTTTAATAATTATAGGAATGGAATCATGAATTTATCCTTTGGCAATATGACGTTGGAGCTTAATATTTTTAACATGTACAAATAATCATACAATAAGGATAATGAAAACGAGAGCATAATTGAACTAATTTTGGAATAACATATTATGGGGAGTGAATCTGACCCTATGAAAATCGGTACAGCTAATTTTCTTAAATCAAGTACGCAATTAGATTCGGATATTTCTAATAATTTTTGTTTACTTGATTGTACACAAGTACTAGAAAACGATGGAAGGAAATAATTTTGAGGAACTAAGAACACTTGAATACGAGAAAAATGAGGAAGGAAGCACTGTTGAGTTTTTCTAAGGTCCCAAGATCAAACAAGACATGAAAACAATGCGTGAATACATCAACGGAGGTAGCGGAATACTCACATCGATCGGTTGAGTCGATTTGGAGACGAATGAAGGCCAAAAACGCACTGCCTTGCTCACGCCACTGCAACAGTCCACTGTCCTGCAAAACAGGAATTTTGAGATGATGAACGGAGCTCCAAGCCTCGTCCGACGGATCCCGGCTCATGGGTGAACCTCCCTACCACCTTCGCAAGACTCGTAGTGTGCTAGCACTTGCGGTTTTCACCATGAAAACCCAACTCTTGGCTTCCCTTGCTCACGGTTTTTGGCTTCCAAAAACAGTGAGTTTTTGCCCCATTTTGGGCGTGAGAGAGTGGAGAGAAATGAGAGAGAAGAAGTTGTGTTTTTGTTATTACAAAAACAATTTATATTTATGCCATAATATTTATTAAATTAATAATAAACTTATGACACAAATCATGCAATGGCTTAGAGTGTCAAACACTCAATTTCCATGCAAAACCATTGAGTGCATTGTACACTATCTCCATGCAATGCATTAGAATTAATAATGCATAATATGACATGTGTCATGTGGGCCCCACACGTTTCCAAATGAAAGTGGGCCCCACGTGCACTCACGTGTTCGGGTTCGATATTTCCGAAATACCGAACTTACGTCGCGACGTTAATTAAATCGAATTTAAATAAATAATTGCGCTAGCGAAATTATTATTTACGTCGCTAACGAATTAATTCTAAATTAACTCGTTTGCCCGAATTAAATCTAATTTTAATTTCGCGTCGAATCGAATTTCGATTATTATATCGAATATAATAATTTTACGATTAATTCCAATTAATCGTTCTCTCTCTATACGATATTTATCCTAAATAAAATATCTCCGTAATTAATCCTAGATAATTTTCTCTCTCTCTTCTGTATAATCCCAGATTATTCAAGAGTGCGAGTTGTGCGTCATCGGTGGATTATCGGGAAGCGACCCATGAGATCCCCGGATAAGTTGACAGTAAATATGGTCGTCGGAGTATCCGAATCACGTACGTACCAAGTACTACGTTCTACCGATTTACGAGACAAGGTCGACTCCTAGCAAAGCACCAAGTCTACTCAAATCTCCGGACATATCCATCAAAGAATATCAAAGATCTGTATCAAGCGTAGTATACTATTGTATTGTGCATATCGGCCCAGTATCGGATAGTCACGTGCTAGGGCTGGGGCTGGATAAGTGTCTGTCCCGTCTGAAAACACATATCGGATGTCTGGTAACTAGTCTCTATAATCGGATATTCATGACCTGGTTATAATATCACGATTGGATGCGCATCACTTAAGAGCACTAATATCGTATCCTGCGTGACATCATCTCCACTATGACTGGAGTGATACTTCCATCTCGATATCACATCCAATACACTACGATTCCTGATAAACCCAGAAGAGGTGTGAACACAGAACCAGTTAAGATCCCCCACCACCAAAACCAAAGTTTACCGATTGTCGTAAGTATTAGCGATGTAAGTCTCAGGTTAAGACTATACACACCTACCTTGATTTCGGCCTCCCATAGACACCTAGTCATAATACCAATGGGATTCCGAAGGGTCTATCCAGAGCGAAGCTGTTTCCCGTACCATCGGTGAAACACGACCTCCTATCGCACTTGCACAAGTATCCAATACTTATATATATGAGAACTATGCCGTTGTGCCTTCACAACGCGCACAAGTGCAATACTAGCCTATTCCGCATTATCGATGTCCAGTCTCGATAATAATACTACGGCTAGGGATATTTAATGATTAATCCTTCGTGGACTGATACTGTCTCATATCATCTCAATCCAGGAACTAATCATAGGGACCTCTCTTCGTTTATATATCTATGGTGATCTAATCACAAATGACGAGGAGTGCAATTTCTTGTTACATAGTTAATTTGCTACAACAAAACACAATGATCTATGCAAATAGTGACGCTATGGGTCATATTATCCAACAAGCACCTAATTTGAAATTAAAGATTATGCCATAAGGATTAAAGTATGCTTTTCTTGGAGATGAACAAACTGTTGTTGGGTTTCTACGGTCTAACCAGGATCGATTTAAGTAAAGAAATAATATGCGAATACAACAAGGAGGTGCGGAATACTCATAATGATCGGTTTTGAACGATGCGAGGAACAACAAAACTTCAGGCTTTTCTCCTCCAAGGCTCACGGTAGTGGCTGTTTTGAGCTCTTCAATTTTCGGCCATGGAAGGATCTCCAAGCTCCAAGCTTTCGAATGATGATTCCATGCTCAAGGGTGCGGTTCCCTATCACCTTCGCAAGAATCCTAAAGCGTACTAGCACTCCGAAAATTTTGCCGTAAAAATTTCCCTTTGCTTCTCCTTCATCTAACGATTTTGCAGTGAAAAATAAGGAAGAAAATGCCCCTAGGGCATGAGCAAGAGAAGAGGAAAAAGAGAGGAAAAATGTTAAGTGTGTTGGTTTTTAGATTTCAAAAATCTAATACACCAATCCACTTTCCAAAAGTCAAAGCATTAATGCCAACCAACTACTTACATCAATCAATGAATAGTGACTGGTTGTCAATCACTCAAAGTGACTAGACATCACATCATTTGATTGACTAGTGATTTGACGCTTGATGTGACTTGTGGGCCGTACTTCAATTCGCAATGTGAGTGTGCCCGCAAACACTCCCGAGATCGGGTTCGCTAATTCCAAATTAATGAATTTTCTGTTGCGACGTAATTAAATAATTATGCCTAGCAAAATTACTATTCAGGTCGCTAACGAATTAATTCTAAATTAACTCGTTTGCCGAATTAAAATCTAATTTCAATTCCGCGTCGAAATCCAATTTCATATAATATATCGAATATATTATTTTATCGATAATTCCAAATAATCGTTCTCTCTCTTTAATAATATATTTTATCTCCTGATAAATATCTCCATAATTAATCCTGTTAGACATTATGTCCCATAGCGTCACTGTTTGTAAAAATGATATGTATTATTGTACAAATTAACTATGTGATAATGAAATTGCCTTTTGCCGTTTTGTAATGTTATTTACTTTGATATATAAATGCGAAAGTCCATATGATTAGTACCGGATTGAGATGATATGAGACAGTATCAATCCATAAAGGTTTAATCATTAAATATCCCTAGTCGTAGTATTATCGAGATCGGACATCGATAATGCGGAATAGACTAGTATTGCGCTTGTGCACGTGTGAGGGCACAACGGCATAGTTCTCATATATTTAAGTATTGGATACTTATGCAAGTGCGATAGGAGGTTGTGTTTTACCGATGGTACGGAAAACAGCTTCGCTCTGGATAGACCCCGCGGAATCCATTGGTAGTATGTCTGCGTGTCTATGGGAGGCCGCATCAGGGTAGGTGTATATGGTCTTAACCAGATGTTAGACATTGTGTCCCATAGCGTCACT
>SKCR01048235.1:0-40391 GCA_019454045.1 Zanthoxylum bungeanum
TATTAATAAATGCAGGATTACAATCAAATAAGTCAGGAAAATAAATATCTTCGTCATTTATAGCCTTGTCTTCTTCCGTCTCCTTTTTTCTTTCTTCGAGCGTCAGATTGTCCAACTGTAGTAGTTCTTCTTCCCATTTATCTTCCTCTACCTGTGGTCCTTTGCCCATCACATCCTTGAAGATTTTGAATCCTGGTACTATGATCCCATTGAATTCTACGGGTTCAGGCTCTTCTTGATATCATGTGGCTTTAACAAAGTATTCCATCAACTTCATCCATTTTTTCTTGTTCTTCGGCTCATTCCCATCGGATTAATACCCCAACCCTCTCTTAGTGGTATGTCCCTTGAAATCTGGCAGTGCTCTTATTCTATGGCCTCTAGCACTCAAACATGTGCCCGGCTCATATTTTATTCTTTCCATGATTCTAGCCACTTTACGGTCCACCCATTCTTCGAAGTTTTCCGCCACTTGGAACCTTGTGAAAGGTTGTACGTCTAAAGCAGCCTTAACATTGTCTTCTTCAGTCCTGATGGTGATGACTTCCTCTATATACAGGAACTTAATAACCTGTTGCAAGGTGGATGACACGCCCCAAGTCTATGAAACCATGGCCTCCCCAATAACAGAGCAAATGTAGCTGGGATATCATGCACTATGAACTCCACCACATCTTCTATCAGACCCACTTTGACTATTGTGATGAAAGTGCCTTCGACTCCCTGTTTGCTATCGTCATATGCTTTGATAGTTATGCTGGAGGGGCTTAAATCTGTTGTCTGCATACCCAACCTTGACAGAATCTTCAAAGGGCACACATTAATAGATGAGCCATCACCCACCATCACACAAGATGTCTTCTTGCCTCTTACTTCCGCTTTTATATGAATAGCGGCTTGTTGTGATTTCTCCCCTCCACCGAGAGTTCTTCTTCAGAGAATGTTATCATATGCCTACCTTCTTTCTGTACATACCCTACAAATATCATTGGGTTTTCATCTTCAGGTACCATTATCTTGCTTAGAGCTTCTACCATGGCACGCATGTGCTCTTGAGAGGCGCATAATAACTCCATTATGCTCACTTATGCCCGTATATTCTTCAATTGATGCAACACAGTATCCCCCCATCACCTCTCGGCCTTCTATTAGCACTTCTTTGCCTTTCTCTGTTACATCACTATAAAAACGTCCACTGCGAGTCATCCTTTTTACCTCATATTCGTCACTGCTCGAGAAGTTTTCCCATAAGTCTCTCCCCTGCTCTATTTCATCTTCACTACTGTTATCTCATATCCCCATACAAGAAGCTTGGTGGTTGAGAGTTTTGAGGACAAAGCTTTCGGGTAGGCCGGAGTTGATCATGTAGGTGGGTGGTGGAATGGAGTGGTAGTTGGGTAGAGGGTTTCTGTGTGTGTTGGGTGTGTTCTCTTGTTGGTTCTCTCTTTCCGGGTCGGGTATCATATGGGTGTCAATGAGGTTTTTAGATCTCATGCTGAGGCGGGTGCAGTTGTCAGTTTCATGGCTTTTTTGCTGATGGAAGTGACAATATAGGTTTAGGTCGAGGTAGTGTGGCACAGGGTTTGGAAGTGGTTTGGGTTCCAAGGGTTTTAGGAGTCATTGCCTCTTCAGCTTTCCAAACACCTTTGAAAAAGGTCTACCAAAATTGGAGAATCATATGTTTCTGATAGCGGCGACCTCAGTAGGAGCGAGCTTGGACCTTGAAGGCCCCCAAAAGTCACTAATCATGGAGGTCATCCTTCTCAACTTGTTATAAATTGAGGGCTTGGTGCCCTTAATGATCATCTTAATATGGTCCTTCTCTGAGGGTCGTGTCTGCATCTTCAAGAGCTGGCTTCTCTAGCGATCCACATAATCTTTGAAGTCTCTTCTTCTGGCTTCTGTTTGTTGTTTTCTAGGTCACGGAGTGAAAGTCTATCTCCATGTCAGTGACATATTGGTTCCGAAAGGCCTCCGCTAATGCCCTCCAGTCATCCCTGACCTTTTTCTCCAGGCCATGATACCATACTATACGGGCACCCCTTCCAGTGAAATCCTAAACATCATCTGCACCGGACGCTTCAACAAACCCACTGAACTCATTACGGAAACATATTGTCGGAGATTGACCCTAGGATCCCCGTTTCCATTGAACTTGGCCATGTCAGACATCATAAATGGGGAGGCAAGCTATTCTTCGAAAGTCATCACATCATAGTCTAATAGATCTTCATGATTTCCCTTCATCTTGCGGGTAACTGACTAGACTTGTTCTCTGAGTTTCTGTAACTCTACCCGAGGCCCGACTATCATTCCCGTGGCATACTCAGGCATGTCATCATCAAAAATACAGATTTCTTCGCTCACCCTATTCGGGGGCTCCTCACACCTTCCATCCTCATTGTTTTCTGTTCCCACTGTGCAAGGTACTGTCAGATTGGCCACAGCGTTGGTCAAAGCTTGTAGTTGTTCGGTAATTTTGGTGATGTTGGTCTCCAATTGATCCATATAGGAACCTTCGCTGCCTGATGCATCCATGCTTGCTAACCTCTTCTTGACAAATCTTCCTTCTTCTTTAACCCAACATATATCTTTTACGGCTTTTAGGACAAGGGGTCAGCATGATGCGTGTATGCATGTGATGCATGAGATGCATGAGATGTATGTGGTTATCAAAACAACATATACCCTTCCGAACTTATTCCTCCCGCACTCGTGGTTAGTCTATTTCTGCCCTAGGTATGGCTCATTTTATGCACCAACGTGGGGTATACAAAATCGTTTTCTCTTATGCTACATGGGCGAACCCTGGCTACCTCAGTCTATTTTCATCAGTAAAAGACAAAGACCACCCATTCACACGATTGACTAATCCTATTATAGGGATCGTGCCATTGTCTAGAAATGATGAATTGGGCCCTCGGTAATCACGGTTGTGGCGGAGACGGACTAGGAGATATCCAAAAGTATACAAATATGTCATAACAAGGAGTACCCTTCCTGGATGAAAGCCAGTGTGGATATCGGACTCATGCATCTGGCATATTCGGATCATGTTTGGACCTTCTAAGCCCATCAAGGTTTTCATACAAGTTAGCCCGTTGTCATTTTAAGGCGTTCAATCAAATTATCACGAAGTGTAAACTTGTCCCAGTTGAAAAGGCCCAACATGTTTACACTTTTGCATTAAGGTGGCTAAACAACCTCACATGATAGGGGCCCAAACACAAGCATGAGGGGTAGCTTCTATAGGAAACATAACTATGGTTTGTATGTGGGCTCACAAGGGTATGGATAAGGCTCTCATCGGCAAAGGGCGGCATACAACTAGGTCTCCCCACTTAAGGATTCGAGCGACCAAGTGAGCACGCCTTTTTTATACAGTAGGGTACGTGCCAACGAGTGATGGTTATCATCACATAACAATCTGCCACCTTGAGTTAAAGTGACTTCACGATACATGACGCCATCGGGGGTAAGAAGGGTATGCAAAATATATTAGACTTGGTTAACCAAAGCGAAAGCCACGGACACTACAAGGCATTGTTCGGGGCCAATTCTCTATCCCCAGTGGAGTCGCCATCTGTAGGAGTGAAGCGGGGTTTACCGATATGCCTATGATGCTCACCAACCACGACACTGTTGGGATCGCAGCCAGTAGAAAGTACAGATTAGCCCGCGGGGCTAACCGAAACGTGAGAAATGAGTCCACAACCAACGTGAACTGGAAAGATTAAGGCCGCACTCACCCCTCACAAGGGAAGACCTCAAACCGTTGGGTTCGGAATGGTCTCTAACTTATGTCAGTAGAATGGCCGACGGATTCACACAATGGTATAGCCAAGTCTTAATGCAATTCATGCATAAAAGCGAATAAAAAATGTAATAACTTACCCAACAAAATAATAACAATCACAATAACGTAGTTCCCAAAAGCACATTAAATTAATAAATACGAGATGCAATAATGAAAATTATAATAAACATTCAAAAGCAGAGAATGGTGTCAATAAATAAATAGCAAACAAAAGATGGTTAATCACACATATACGAGTATTTTTCGAGTGGCACATGGAGTTGTATCCTAAGTACAGACCGCACTACCCCATTCGAATTCATTCGGCTACAGAATTTATGTCTGGGTTCCATCCGATATACCGCAAGGGATAATAACATACATAATCATCAATGCAATGTAAACAGACATAAAAAAATACATGAAAACATATAACAATGCATATATGTATAATCATCAACATGAACAAAAAATAAATAAACTAAAATAAGCGAAATAATAAAACAACAATAAAAGTGATAAATAGATAAAAAAAAAAAGGATAAATAACGAAATGACAAAGAAAGAAACAAAATGTGACCAGAAATTTGGCCGTCTTTGATGTAGGACTTCGCATACCCAGCTGGACGTATTTCACGTCCAGCCATGCATGCAGCGTCCAGAACTATAAAATAAATATGGTAAGGGTGCCCTCAGGTCTTACCTTTTAAGTTTCTTTCTCGGAAGTGTGTTAGGTCGTCACCGGAAGGATCGCTGGTTCGCTGTTTCTAGTTGTTGTTTTTCTATTTTATGGTTGTTATTTTGCTGTTTTATGGTTTGATGTTTCTGATTATTTTGGTTGTTGTTTCTGCTTTGTTGTTTGTGTTGTTTTTCTTCTGTTTTTCTCTCTGCTTTTCTTATATTTTTCCCTTAGTTTTCTTTTGTTTTTCTCTCGATTTCTTCTATTTTTCTCTCGGTTTCTTCTATTTCTCTCTCAGTTTCCGCTTCGCTATCTTGCTTCTGGTTTACTCGTTGTTTTCGGTTGGTAGTTTTTGGTGGCTGGTTGGTTGTTTTTGGTTGGTTGTTTGTGGTGGCTGGTTGGTTTTTGTCTCGGTGTTTAGCGATTGGCTGGTTGGTTGTTTCGGTGAAGCCTGGTTAATTTTGGTGATTTCTCTGATGGTGGTTTGGGTGATCTTGTTATTTGTTGGTGATTTTTCTGGTTGTTTCCTTTCTCTCACGCTGCTCTTAGGGTTTTTTTATATTGTTGTTTCAAGTTGTCATCCAAGATCCTCTAAAAAGAAGAAAAAATTCTTATTTTTATAATGATTTGAAGAGATCTCTAAATAGGGAAACAAATCATGGAAATTTGGGGGATATATCCTCAAATTATTTTGGGAATACAATCTCATAAATTTGGTGATAAGGATATCTCAAATCTTGTTAAATTGGTAAGGATGGGATCCCAAAAACTCATTGAATTGGAAAGTGATTTGATGAGAGGATTTGCATGGATTGCATGGGCTTTGGGCGTATATGGTGGGTCATGGGCACGTGGATGGGCTGCATGGTGGGTCTGAGGCTAAGGTTTATAGCAGAAACTGACTGAGCGAATCTGAGGCTGGCTAGTGAGTCTGAATCCGATGATGAGCTAATTTTGGAGGCTTTCCTTCCTTCCGACATTCAGTTTTTCCCAACTTCCGCAACTTTTTAGGTAGTGCCTCCATACGAGGCTCATCATCGGGCTTATGCAAAAATATAGTGTCTACATCAAGAAGCTCTGGAACACAGAGATGCTGAGGAAATACTTTCAATAGCTCCTCATTGAGCTGGCGAATGAAATGAAAAAGAGGTGACCAGAAGTCACAAATTAGGTTTGAGCTGGCAAATGAAATGTAATGTCAGGAGTTGGTGGATTCTACTCGCCACTCCTAAGGAATGAACAAGCTCCTCCTAAAAAGGTTGTGGTTGTTGTTCGACCTGCCAAATTTTAAGATTCAAAGCAGCAATAGTCACCGTTGAATAGTTGGAGGTCCGGTACGCAAGAGGTACTCGATCAGTTTCAATAAGTGCCTCTAGCTTATTATGTATAAGTGAGAATATGAGAAATAATTAACTGCATGGCTGATAGCCATGAGTTGTGGGACTACTTCTTCCATTCTTCCACAGATCTGAGGCACAATTACAGACTCCCGGAGAAGAAATCACTAAAAGATGCAAGCCGGAAGCCCTCGACCGAGCTCATAACCCACGTTTGCTAAGAATTATTCATAGATGCTTTTAGAGGGATCAATTCGAAAGGGCATTGTCAAAGTTGTTCAGAAATGTCGAAATAAAGCTCAGACCAGAAGGATGTTATCAAAAATTACTCAGAGGCACCAGGGAGGAATTCCCAACTGAGCCTATCTTAAAATGACCCACAAAGAGTTGTAAGAAGGGCAATAGATCCCCTGAATATGAATAAGATTTTTCCCTTTAAATTACAAACTTGGTCATCATTCTTGTTTATTATTTGGATGGGAAAAGCATGTTTAATATTCATGTGAAATACACATGGTTGGGGCACATCAAGAGGTGTGAGGCATGTGGGGAAGGCGTGAAAACTCGTGGCACATCAATCCCTGGTGACCTTATCAAACCCCCATGTTGGAAAGCCCTGACCCAATGACCTACACCTTCAAAGATCCAGAGTACATGAATAGATGTAGGATATATATGGGAAAACGTGGACCCCCCGCGGCACGTCAATCCTAATGTCATTATCAAATCCACTACCCAAATGACTAACAATGACTTGTATCTTTGAGGAATTTTTAACGTAAAGACCAGTGTGGTGTTTAGCACCTCTATTAATAGCACGCTCGATGAACGAGTCAACATGGCGTTTGGCACCTCAAGGTAATCATAGCACGCAAGGACGACTAGTGGCTTCGGTAATAAGGTATCTCTGGGTTTGCATAGCATGGGGAATGACAATTCCCCCATGGCATTTCCCACCCAATGTTGGAATAACAAAACACGGGGATGGCCCATGGGTCTCCATGGAATTTGTAGCCTCATATGATGCATATCACGGGGAAGGAGAATGCCCCCATGGCTTTTGCAGCCTCAGGGTATGCCTAGCACGGGAAAAGGGGAATACCCTCGTGGCGTGGCCACCCCACTTCGGATCATTAGGAGCATAGCACATGGAAGACCAGAGAGCCTCTGTGGCATTTGGAGACTAACAGTTTGCCTAGCATGTAGAGAGTCTCATGGCATTGGCAGCCCCCGATCCGTAGCTCTGTTCGCCGGGACTTTGAACTGTAAGGTTCAAAATTATTATTTTGGCGGCTGGGGAAGGACGCTGCCTTAGGCGCCTACTGTCTTAGTTTTCGGGTCTGTACGGGATCTGTGCTAAGTCACTTCTGCGGTTCTTCACTTGATTTTGATTTAATTTTATTTTCGGGTTAGATGGCTTGGCATGGGATGCCATTATAAAGCTCCACAAGGACCGCCGGAGGTTGAAAATCTTCCCACTTTGGCTAAAGCCCAGGTTGAGATTATTGGCTCGAGGCTACATTCGTTCTGCCATGGCCCTGTTTGAGATTACTGGCTCGAGGCTGCTTTCGTTTCATCAAGTTCATTTGTTGAGATTACTGGCTTGGGGTCGGGTGACGTACCTTCGAGGCCTATCTGATGTTTGTTGGCAAGGGGTCGGAGTTTCTCCCCCATGGTAAATATTGAGTGGCACAAGGATGGAACATTCCCTTGTGGCCAAGTTTTTATTGTGGCTCGGGGTCAGGTGACGTCCCATCGAGGCGTATGTGATGTTTGTTGGCATGAGGTCAGATTTTCTCCCCTATGGCTAAATTTTGAGTGGCACAAGGAGGGAATATTCCATTGTGGCCAAGTTTTTATTATGGCTCGGGGTCAGGTGACGTCCCACCGAGGCCTATGTGATGTTTGTTGGCATGGGGTCAGAGTTTCTCCCCCATGGCTAAATGTTGAGTGGCACAAGGATGGAACATTCCCTTGTGGCCAAGTGTTTATTGTGGCTTGGAGTCGGGTGACACCCCACCGAGACCTACGTGATATTTGTTGGCATGGGGTCGAAGTTTCTCCTCCAAAGCCAAGTGTTGGCTGACATAAAGAGGGAACGTTCCCTTGTGGCCAAGTGATTATTTTAGCTCGGGACGGGTTGTGTCCCATCGAAGCCCTGTTGTGCTTGTTGGCTTGGTCAAGTGGTGGAGACCGAGCATACGAGGGAAATGTAAAAATTTGACTAAGTATTGAAGAAAATGAGACAACCCTTGGGGTCTAGTCCGATATTCAATAATTGGAGAAAGAAAGAGAAAAAGGAAAGTACAAATACATTTATGAATTCATAAACTGTTTGTTACGAAGAGCCCCATCGGGGTCACCCCAACAAAAGCATGAAAGAGCAGAAATTAAAGAACTAAACAGAATGAGCCTTGGTCTCGGTGGCAACGATATGAGCCTCGGGTTCAGGGGCAATAACATGTAACTCGGGTTCTGAAGTGAGTTTATCGGGCTTAGTGATGGGGTGGATAGGTCCAGTGAGAGGTTCAGCGGGCCTGACAACAGATAGGTCGGGCTCGAAGGCAGGCTCAGAGGCAGGGGCTGGTAATTCAAGGTCTGCAAAGGTAGAGGATAGGCCGGGTATATCTTCGTGCAGTACAAAAGAGACAGGCGCGTGACCTTGGCCGACCTCAGGATCTTGTCCATCCCTGGAGTCTTCGTAGAGGCCACGACAGACTTCTTCCAGAGAGATTTCCTCTTTTCATATTTTCACCACGTTGTGACCAGGTCCAAGTCTGCTTCGAGAAGAAGTATTTCGAAGATCCCAACACAACTCTCCAGCCCTTTGATTTTCACTTTGTCTTTAGCGGACTCCAGCTGAAGGAACTCATCGGTTTCTCTCTTCCACAAGTTCTCATAAGATTTTTCGACTTGATCCGATTTTTCCTAAAATTATTTCACCGAGGAGGCAAGCTGCCATTTCAAAGATATGACTTCATCGCTTAGGTGTATAGATTCGACCTTTACATCATCCATCTCGTTTTTTATGAATCACGAGGCCCTGCGGAGCGAGGCTGCCTCAGACTGGGCTTCGACCTCAGATTGTTTGGAATCGTGGACCTATGTGTTAAGCATGTCAATCTCCTTTTTGGTTATCTCAGCTTCTTGGAAAATTCATGTTCCCGCTCGGTCAGACGACTTTGGAGTCTTTGTACTTGGCCCCCTTCTGAAAGAGTGTTGACAATCAGGTCACAGTTTATGGACATTAGGTAGGCCATCTGCACGTAAGAAGTGAAGTCAGAATGATAGAATAAATGAGCAAATGGTTTGAGAAAAGGTCCAGATACCTGTGCATGGAAATCACAAGACCGGTCGACAATGTCCTCAAGAGACAGATATTCAAACTCCTTTACTTTGTTAAACCCGACCACCTTGGTCATATGGTTGTAGGTCGGGAGGAGGTGGGTCAATTTATCTTTTACCTTCTCGGGAAGCTCATTAGTCCCGAGCAGCGGGCCACTGTCGTCAAAATCAATAAGGGTCGTCGGGCCTTTGCCTTTACAGGCTGACGATTTATTCTTTAGAGTCTTTACAGGGGGCCCATCGGTATCTTCACTCCCGACCTGGTGGAAGGGGAATTTTTTTATGCTGAGGGGTAGTTGACGTAGTTTGTGGGACATGAGGCACCCCCGCGGAGGAGATTAGGCGGGGAGTGCTCGGCTGTTGGATGGAAGAGGTATGTTTTGGGATGACCCGGGGGGAAAATGAGGGCCAAAAGATGAGGAGGTAGGGTATGCAGCTTTTCACCTCGGGCTCATTTCGGCTTCCCCCGAGCAGCCTTGGCCAGTTCTTCAGCAATCTTGTTGATATCCCTTTTGGAAGACATTCCTGGAAGCAAGGAAAAATTGATAAGTGAAAGAAAGAGAGAGTAAAAAATGACGTTAAATAGAAGAAGAAGAAGAAGAAGAACATGGAGTTAGTGGGTCAGCGAAAGCCTACCAGATTTCTTGCATTGGGACGACGGACTATGCGGGATGAGACTTGAGGTAGTTAGGGATGAGGGGTCGATAAGGTCTAGGGAAGGACTTCCATACCCGTATGCCATCCTTACCCTTGTCCGGTTTAAATGATGGACTTTTGGGATTTCTCCCCAGCAAGCTGCAAGATTCTCAAGGATTAGAAAAAAAATCGGGTCATATGAGGTAAGAAATCAAATCGGGTTGTTACCTCCCACTCAAAGATGTTGGGAACTACTATGCCCTCGCCATCTTCCCACCGGAGCATTCCCCAAGGGCCTTGGACCCAGAACCACTTGCCTTTGAAGTTTTTATTCGTGGCAGTGAGGTGGGTGATTAGTGGGTCAGCCCCGACATAGAAAGAAAGGTAGTACCAGCCCTTGTATTCCTTTGGGTTAGTGTTCATCCTGTATAGCCTCTGTAACTTACAGAATTCAGGTTCTTCTAATCTGGCCCGGCTCCATATCACGTGTAGACCGGCCAGTACCCTCCACTCGTTCAATTTCAACTGGCATTTGACTTGATTCATACCAGCTATTATATTTGTGAAATACTTTTGTATGGGTAGGCGCATCCCTACTTTGAGGAAAGTTTTGCATACCGCTACCCGACCTCTATCAGGACGGCTCGCCAGATCACCATCTTTGGGAACCAGAAGTTCAATCTTCTCAGTGATGCCGTACTTTATCCTCAGCTCTTGCCGTTCAGCCTCAATCATGGACGACGACCGAATTTTAAGTTCCTCAGAATCATCACAAGAAATACATCCCATAGGCCTACAAACACATGCTTCTTAAAACACAAATCCCAAAACGAACCATCGCAAGCAAACACATAAAAGAATGAACCCACCCTCACATCACCATATTAACAGAGGAATATGAAAGAAAAGAAGGAGTTTCGTAGAGGACTTACTTGTTTGGCAGAGAAGAAACTGGTAGCTTCCACGAGGCGTTAGAGGTTTGAAGTTGCAGAGCTCGGCAGAGGAGTTTGCCTTTTGTTGGAGAAGGAAAAGTTACAAGAAGAAGAGGAAGATGAACATGGATCCATTTTATAGAAGGATTGGGGCTGTTTCAGAGCTTTGGATCATAGCAAGTGGCTCAGTTCAACGCCACGTGTGGATAGATCAGGACTCGACAATTAAAAATTAGATGGATGGATGAGATGGAGAAACCATTCAGCTGATGCACGATTAGACGGTTACGCCCATTTTTGCCATGCAGGGCACAAACGTATGACGTGTGGCAACATGAGAGGGAAAACATAAAAACCCTAGGGTGATTTGATGGGAATTTAAAAGAGGTGATGATGGTTTTGCGGTTTTCTACGGTCAGTTTTTAGAGGAACAAGAGGGGCATTTATGGTGTCATGATATAACGACATCTTTTGGGTGGTATGAGTAACTTACTAACCCGAGCATATGACAGCTAGAATGCTGGCCAAGTTGAGGCAGATGAGGCTGTGATAGTTTGATAATGAGATGCCAACCTGAGACCATTCTGAACTTGCCCCACTGTTATAGTTCTTGGCTCCAACTCATCAACTCATCGATGCAGGAATTAAGGGACAGATGTTGATGGTGATTTTTAGGCACAAGGATCCATTTCAAGGTAAAAATGATATAAATGGGATTTATGTTTCCAAGGTTTAGAGGGTTGAGCTTATTAAGAATGGGCATTCGGCCTGGAGATGGGGTCACCCTACCAGAGTTGTAAATATGTCAAGGCAGCTAAGGGATTTGATTCATCAGGACCGACTTGACCTGATGGCTCGGTAGGTCAGGATGACTGTTGTTTCTGGCTTCCGACTTGGAAGAGCTGTTTGGGGTGTTGCTGACGTGATTCAGATCGGGCAACTGGAATCTGGTATGAAAATTCGCATTCTCTAAAAGGTCTGATGTGATGGGAGCAAGTTGCAAGTTGATTTTCTGACATAACATAACATGTGACAGTGGCCAAAAGTAGCATGATTTAATAAGATATAGGTGGCAGAGAGTTGCCGTGTCATGTGATAGAGCCACTGTTTGAATAGTAGGTGGGGCAGATAGCATTAGTATTAATGGCGGATCCATGTGGCTGACGTCATGGAAACAGTGTAATAGTGTAATTTGCCATAGTATATAAACTGCTTGGGAGTTTATTACATAAGTTTAGCATGTCAACACTTAAGGGCTTCGTTCCCATAATATTATATGCAATCAAAAAAATTACTTGATAAATACAAAACAACATGCTCAGCACGACAAATAATCATAATAACCATAAATCTTAAACCTTTAAGACTATTCCCATGACACTTGTGCAGGGTGACTACAACTTGGGTTATCGACGTCTCGAGCATAGCTTCCAAAGCTGAAGTGGTTTACCCATCTAGTAGCCAACCTGTAATACTAGCACATTAGTTAATGTGAATTATAAAATTCAGTAAGTAACCTAGCTCGTACTATAAACAAATATACAAGTCAAATATATCAGAGGTTTTTTTTCCAGGAATACCAAGTTATTATGAGTTAGAATTATCAACGTTTTATTATCCTTTATACTTTACCCATGTCAAAATCTTATATCTACATATATGTCAATCTATTAGCCAATCATACAAAGCACACAAGGCATCAATTCGAATATCACAGAGTATATCATTTTACATCGAAACCATTTCAATCACAAGAAACATGAAGTCACATACTTAAACTTTATTACGAATGAATATCTTTGAAATATCCTCAAATCGATAAGTCAAACAAACTTTCTTCATTTCGAAACAAACTTTCTTACAATCCGATAGCCTTATGATAGCTTAAAATTCGTGACTTATACACTTTCACGCATATCAGTTCAGAAATCATAACCTATTTCTCTTACATTCATGCAAATCCAATTTCAAATTCTACAAACCCATTATCAGTTTTCTATAAACACATTCAGTCTCTTCCATAATGTACGTATATATAATAACTAACACACTTATAACATCTTATATTCACACCAGTTTTCAAGTCATTAATTCATTCCCCAATAGCACACATAGTCAATACATATTAGGGATTCCATCACACACAAATACACTCAATTATACATACAGTTATCATACAACCGATAATGAAACATACATAGCAGCCAATATATCACAGAACACATAACCAAACAATACATATGTATATACAAATACGTGTTCATATGCTTATACATATACATATTCATTCATATATATATATGCATACCATTACAAGTTCATACACTGACATACATCAATAGACACCCACCTCATCAAACGTTTCACTTAATATCATAGCTTTACAAAAATACATACTTGTGGTGGTCGATTATCTTAACCATACGTAGTCTCGAACTCCGTACTTAAAACCACATCTTAACTATATTTTTTTATCCTAACATTTCAATCATATAAATATAAAATACAAATTCACCAATTCAAGTTCTCATGACATTGGTTACATACCTGGTTTCGTTAATGCTCTAGTCATAGTCAAATCTATCAAAACAAATGGTGAAATGCCGTCAGAATCGCAACTTACGGAATCCTCGACTTAACTTTGACAGAATTCTGTATCGTCTGGGACAATCATATTAAGTCTGACTTCAATAATTTTAGTTTTAGTAATCTTAAAACATAATTACAAACTAGTACAAGCCACTAGTTAACTTAAACCCTCGATTTACGCGTTTTTAGAAAATCTTCCAAAATAATTTCCGCAAATGCTACGGAAGGGTCCTGAACCCTCCTAACCTTCCCCGATTTATCTAAACATTATCATACCATCATATAAATCTGATATATATCATTACACTTAGTAAAACATCAAT
The DNA here is from genome assembly GCA_019454045.1 of Zanthoxylum bungeanum. NCBI lineage: Eukaryota > Viridiplantae > Streptophyta > Magnoliopsida > Sapindales > Rutaceae > Zanthoxylum > Zanthoxylum bungeanum. Next base: position 13,638 of record SKCR01048235.1, read on the forward strand.
ACACATTAAACCCATTTTTACAAGAAACTTACTTAATCCATTGGTTTGATCCAACTCGTTCAGTTTCCACTCGGATTCTACCAAATAAATATATTCAATATACTCATACCCAAATAATTCAATTTATATCAATAGGATACTCTATGAAGCTACTGGATACATCCAAACTTTTAAAGAAAAACTTGAAATTAGCGAATTTTTATTGAAATTAGCAAATTTTTACTGTGAGGTCTTACCGAGATTTCAAGGGCATATACAGACTCCAAATGATCCCACGAACACGCTGGAATCGATGGAATATTGATCGGAGCTACTGTTATTCATGGGTCACTATTCACCAAAGCTTTCTCTCTCGGTTCGCTTGCAACCATGCATGGAATGGAAAATCAGTCACTTTTAAATTGTAGTACTCTTTGAGAGCTTCGATTTGGAAGGTGGCTCGAGCCATGAAACGAAGCGACGAGCCGGAATTGAGAAAACCCACCACGAGCGCACATCCTCTTTTTCAATCGTTCGCCGACGCCCTAGGGCTGCCGCTGGCCGCCAAATGATGGAGGGGTGGCCGACTTAGCCATCTAGCCCATCGAGCTGGCCGTGTTGGCCGGCAGGCCGCCGGCGTGACCAAGGGCTCCAAGAACATGAAATTGGGACATGAGGTCGGGTAGAGGATTTTGTCATGTTATGCATTTTTCGAAAATAATGGAAACTTTAAGGTATTTATAGAAAAGTTTCTGAAAATTACATTATGACCCGCATAAAATTGCTTTTAGGTCCTTACCATGGCCTTTCTTGAAAATTCATATTTTGGAAGCCTTTATGATGCACATTTCAAAAGGTGTACAACATGAAAGTTGTTCATCTCGGAGAAACGAGTCCAATGGTTTAAGAGTCAGCTAAATCAGAGTTCGTTTACTATTTTATAGTTGAAATAACACAAGTTTCACATATAACGATATTATCAGAAATCGCGTAACCGGTTCTCGAAACCATGCATTTTTCAACGTGACAAAGTTTCACTTTAAAATATTCTGATTTATTTTCCAACACATAAATTCTTATTTTCCAACATCATCTAGTTCCAAAATATAAACTTTAATTTGGAAATCTTCTAGAATTACTCCGAAAAATTTTGGATAGTACATCCTCCAATCCTTATAAAAAATTTCGTTCTCGAAATTTCTCTGTCCTTATCTCTAATCATTCGGAACTGAACTCACTTATGTGATAATCTTATTTGTATTCGGAAGTCATCTCAGTTTATATTTTTTTTCAAAAACTACATATTCCATACATCAATGCAAACTATGCTATTAAAAAAAAAACAAATCGAATCATCTCAATTCAAATTCTTTCATTGGAATATGCTCAAACCGTTTCAAACTCATCTATCAACAGAAACAGAAAATGAAACATGAATCATATACAGTTAATCACAGTCATCAAAACACAGGTTCTTAACAGAAAATCATATATAGTATCAAAATGGAAAACATAATTTGGATCTCATACCATCTATTTTGTCCATAATAAAAAATGGAACACATTCATTTCACATCATGTCATTTCATATCATATCTGTAAATACTATCAACATCGAAGTTTATATACGCACATATCCAACCACACATACAACTTTGTATGGCTAACAATAAAGTGTGTATATATTTAACCATCCCAATATTCAAAAGATCCATGACTAAACTATACACATATATATGTGTTCAAATAACGAACATAAACTACTATATCAACAAATACATCAATCGTAATAGCCAGAAATGACATATAATCATAGTGCTCTTATGATGTTGATAGTCTGAAATCTTCCAATTTCTGTCATCATCAAAATAGAAAACGTAAAATAATCTCTTTCGAAAACCATCTCAAAAATATTTTTGAAAAACTATTTTACTGTAAACAAAAATCAATTTCTAAATTCTTCATTATCGTAAATCTATGTCAAGCATCCAATATAAACTTAACTGAACAAAACATAACAAGCATCCAGTGTCTAAATTGCGCACAAATCGGACAACGAATGAAACGAGCCCCCGTTGAAAGAGGGTAGCGGGTCGGTCCATTGCAGTTGGACAGAGCCTTATACAAGCGCCACGACGGAAACATATCATACCAAATTGTAAAACCATAAAAAAAACCAGATACAAGAGTCGTGATAGAAACATATCATATCATGTAATATCATAAACAGTATCAAAATGTATCTTAATCAAAACGTAATTCTTTTGAAATAATGTTTTTCCCCAAAACCCAAATATGTTTAAATCAAAAATAAATCTTGGAAAACTTAATAAAAGATCAAATGTATATCCTTCAAAATACATATCAAGCATCTACTATTCAAGTCGCGCGCTCTGACTGGACAGTGTACGAATAAGACCATGTCGATAAAGTAGCATATACCAGAGATCAAATCAAATCAAATTGCAAACATGAGACCTATATGGTCTATACACAATAGAAAACTTACTTAGACAATTGGATACCATGTAGCTGCATTCACCAACACTTAAACCTTTGCTCTGATACCACAACTGTACACCCCGTCAATGGCAGGATGCTACCGGAAGGAGACATAATTAACTCATCAATATAATCCTCTAAATTTACAGAAAAATGAGCATGATTGACCGGTGTAATCACACGCGTATAAAACAAGCGCATGTATCGTTCAAGTAGTATAAAAAGTATTGATCCCACGAGGACTTAATACCTAATCTATTAATTATGAGTGGTAAATCTATCACTATTTCCCACTCATTTAACCTAATAATTTGTATAGTTTCTTGAGTTTTGTGAATATTTTGATGTGTTTTGTGTTATTTTGTTGATAAATAAAGTTTCAGGACATTCTGGAGGTGATTTGGGCCAAAATAGTGAAAATTGGACGAAAAGGGCAATTTGGTAAATTCTCGCATCGCGACGCCCAGACCTTCAGCGTCGCGACGCCTAACGTGCGCCGAACAGTGCTTACGTGTGCCGAGTCCATAAATCGGAATCTGAGAAAATTTTGACTTTGCTAAAATGCACCGTGCCACGTGTCACCATCACAGCCGATCTGCTAACATGCGCCGTGCCACGTGTCAGCATCCTACGGTGCCGACAGTCATCATCGCCACGTGTGCCACATGGCATCCTACGTGTCTCCATGTCATCAGCCACGTCAAGAAGTCAACAAGTCAACATTGCCACGTGTCGTGCCACATCATCATCAGCCAATCAGGAAGTGCCACGTGTCGCAATCCTACGGTGCCGACAGTCTCTTTCCCACATGTCGCCAAGTCACCGCCACGTCAGCATCAATCATTGAGTATCTAATCCTTATCTGACACGTGGCGGATAAGAATCTCATCGACCAATCAGAAGCTGCCACGTGTCACCTTATCAGCTTATCCAGAATCTTCAAACCGGCGAACCAGAGCGTGCCACGTCGACAAAAACTGGCGTAGCGACGCTGAAGGCCCTGGCGTCGCGACGCTAGAAACCTACCGAGGCCTATAAATTGAGCTCGAGATTTCAGAATTCATTGCACCACTCTCTTTCTTATATTCTATCTAAAGAGAGAGTTTCTCTCTCTACTTTCTTTTAATTTTTAGTTTTTTAGTTTGTAATTAATTTTAATTACGTTTTGTAATAATAGTAATTTACTGTTTTTTACTTTTTACATTTTTCACTATTTACCATGAGGAGGTAACTTCTCCAGCTAGGGTGAAAGGTAATTCTTTTACTGTTACTATTTAGATTAATCTCCCTTAAAAATAATATATTCACTATTTAAAATATTGACTTAAAAAGGATACCACCAGATTGGTAGGTTGGTAATTCATTTTAATCTGGTTTAAACCTGACTAATAAAGGATACCGCCAGATTGGTCGGTTGGTAATTTAATTTTGGTTCCGCCTTTATGGCTGGTTGGACTTAATTTGACTTAATCAGGTTACCGCCTATATGGCTGGTTGGAAAAAGAATCACAAGTTTATATATTATTTTATGGGAGATATCTAAATTAGTAGTAGTAAAGTAATTCCTTTTACCTTAGCATTTCATTTTATTGTAATTCACTTTTCAGTATTTACTTTACCGCATTTTTACTTTATATCTTTTATTTTCAAGTTTTTACTAGCCCTAGTTATGTGTTGTAACTAAATTAGTTATCTGGGGTTGTGATGACTTTTAATATCACCGTTTTATAAGGGGTTAAATTATAGCTTGGGTAATATAAAGATTTATTTATTGAGTCTTAATCTTAATGCTTTTTCATTAACTGGCCATTAATAAAATTGATCTGGTAAATCTAAAATGAACTAGACATAGGGATTTTAGGTTTCAGCCTTAGACTCAATAGCCCACGATCTTCCTTGAGGATAGATAACCCTTTAATAGATTTCCTTACAGGATAGGAATATACCTGTCGGGCGGGGGTAGCCAAAATTGGAACTTAAACTTAATGAATCCAGATAATTTGGTTGACATAGACGTATGGTTCAATTGGGTTAAACTGGGTATTTGTGTCTGACCATCGACAGAGGCTTACACATAATTTAGTGTTCCAGGTTAATAAATCAATATTTTACCCAACTTTAAGATAACCACTTCATCTTTAAAATGAAATTGGAAGAAATCACAACCCTAGATAGTTTTTAATATTGAATTTTCTTAAAACCTATTTTCGACAATTTTATTTACTTGCTTTTAAATTTAGAATCGTCATCATTTCAAGTCAATCAATCAACCTGTTAGATACTAGTAATCATTTGAACCTCATAAAATTAATAGTTTTGATATTAAGTCCTCGTGGGATCGATAGTTTTGATATTAAGTTTTTGGCGCCGTTGCCGGGGACTTATTTATCTTTTAATATTAGTTTAGGGGTTAGATATCTTTACTTGTATCTAATTTCTTTTTACTTATTGTTTTTGTTTTCTTGTGTTTCAGGTTCTCAGAAAATTCATGAGACGAACCAGAAGTTTTGAACTTCGACCGCTTGTCCCGGAAATTGAAAGAACCATCAGACAGTTGAGAAGGGAAAGACGTGAAGGCCAAGAAGCTTTAGTCAACATGGAACCTGAACCTTTGGAAGTTGCACCACCAATTCCCATTCGAGACAGAACCATTCCGGTTGTTGACAGATTCATTTCTTGCATTGTACTTCCTCCCTTAGTAGCAAATGCGGGTGACATCAAAACATGCATTCAGATGATTCAGCGGTCAGTGCAGTTTGGGGTAAATGCAACTGAAGATCCTAATGCCCACATCAGCAACTTCCTGGAAGTTTGCGGTACTTTCAATTACAATCGAGCAGCTGAAGAAGCAATGAGACTACGAGTTTTTCCATACTCCTTGAAGGACAGAGCTAAAGCTTGGCTACATTCACTGCCAGCAAGTTCTATCATAACTTGGAACACTCTAGCCACCAAATTCCTTGCAAAATACTTTCCACCAGCCAGAACTGCAAAGTTAAGGAATGACATCACATACTTTATGCAACAAGATTCAGAATCCATTTGCGAAGCTTGGGAAAGATTCAAAGATTTACTCCGGAAATGTCCTCATCATGAGATCGCAAAGTGGCTACAAGTTCAGACCTTCTACAATGGACTTTCTGGAATAATGAGAACCACAATCGATGCTGCTGCTTGAGGAGGTTTGATGGCAAAAGGAGAAGATCAAGCCTGAGACTTAATTGAAGAAATGGCCAACAATAATTCCTTGTGGCCAACAGAAAGGAGCATGATCCAAAGAATTGCAGGAATTTATGAAAATGGAGCCAATACAACAGTCAACGCCAAGCTAGATCAGATATGCAAATTCATGGAGACTCTTACCACTGGATCCAAAAGTTCACCATATGGAGGATCACCAGAACTAAACCAACATGAAGAGACGGTGAATTATGTCAACAATTTCAACAGACATGGGAACAATCCATATTCCAACACTTACAACCCAGGGTGGAGGAATCATCCTAATTTCGCATGGAGCAACAATACAGGTCAACAACATAACTATCCACCACCTGAATTCCAACACAGAACAAAGGCCAGGAGCATGCAAATGAACTAGGAATAACAGAAGTGTTGACCTACTTGAAAAAGATGGAAGCAAAACATGACTCTAAAGCAGCAAGATATGATGAAAGGATTGTCATTGCCACACACTGCACAAGTCCCATCAAGTGGGGGCGACTGTAGGTATTGTATTTTTGCATAAGTCCCGATGATGAGCCTCGTATAGAGGCACTACATGATATGTTGCGGAAGTCACGGGGAACGGACGTCGGAAGGGAAAATTCAAAAATCAATACCTTGTTGGACTTAATTCGTTTGCTTAGCCTCGGGTTCGCTCGATGGATCTCTGTTTTAAAATTTATCCTCAGCCCAAACCCCCAAAACCCACACCAAGCCACATGCCCAAGCCCACACACCACCAACCCACACGCCCAAGCCCACCAAAGAACCAAGCTCCACACGCCCAGGCCCACCAAAATCCCCTCCAAAAAATATCCAACACATTAACACATGTTAAAATCTAAATAAATCACCTTCCTAATTTAAATAAATAACATGCCTAAATTTATAAATCAAATCAAATCTCCTTCCTAAATTAAGTAAATCCCTTTCCTAAACTAAATTAAATCACCTTCCTAATTGAATAAATCTTTTCCATATAACAAACTAATTAAATATTCCCCATTATTGCACAATCTTTTTTCCTACCCATATAAGGAAAAGCCTAACTCACTCTTATAAAAAGACACACAAACCAAACCCTTGGACCCCTAGAGCTCATTCACGGCAATAACAAATAATAAAAACCCTAGCTCATCCTCACACTTCTCACTCCTCACAACTCACGGCTCCATTCTCTCATTTGGCTCTCTCTCTCCTCTCTCGTTTTTTTGTGTGGAGAGCGAATAAACCCTAAAAACCACTCATCTCACTCTATTATCAGACTCACGCACTCACTCACTATAAAGCAACTCACGACCTTGACACACATTCCCCATCCTTCATCCTTAACGTAGCGATCAAAAAGCAAACCCTCATGCACTTAGCCCTACAACTCGTTACAAATAAACAAACAATAAACCCTTGATGCATCAAACCCCACTAACGCCACCAACTAACACTGCCAACAATCATAAACCCTTCGTCAAAGCACACAGCTGCCCTTCCACCAGCGTGAAACCAGATCCCTAAAGCCCTTGGACTGTGACATGAAACCAGCCACGTGAACTGAGATATCAAAGCCACGACGATAACACCATGCACCCACTCAACTACGTCCTTTACAAAGCCATACACATATCCCAGCAGCCAACACATGCTTAAGCCACACACAAATAGCACACCGATACCTCCTCATAATTATCAAAAATAGCCCCAAACTGCACCCTTAATCATCGAAAATAGTAAGCAAAAACAACAGCAAAATAGAGAAAACAACAGCCCACAATTGTGAAACAACGTAGGAAAATATTGAACCAGCAAACCGGAAAAGTTGCAGAGCATTAACCCTTCCGACGAAGACGTAACGCACTTCCAAGAAGCGACTTAAAAGGTAAGACCTGAGGGCACCCTTTGTTATATTTTATTTTGTCATCCTGGAATCAGCATGCTCGGTTGGGCTTAAAATACGTCCAACGGGTATGCAAGGTCCTATATTGAAAACAGCCAAGTTCTTTGGTCACATATTTATTATTCCGCATTTATTTCCCATTATTAGTCTTTTATTATTTCGCATTTAATTTGGATTTATAGTTATTATTTATTTATATTTCCGTATTTATGTATTTGATATGTTCATGAGATTGCGTGCTCGCTTTTATTTCGATTACCCCTATGTGTACAAACTTAGATATTGGTTAATCATGTATTTGTATGTTGCGTAAGACTAGTTTATACTATTTCATAAATCCGTTCATTACAATTGATATAAGTAAGGGACCATTCCGAACCCAACGGTTTGAGGTCTTCCCTTGCGAGGGGTGAGTGCGGCCTTAATCATTTCTCAGTTCACACTGGGTGGCGACTCATTTATTCTCCAATTTTGCCCCCCGTGGGCTACTCCGTACTCCCGACCAGGCAGCGAGCCTGGGATAGCGTCGCTGATTTCTGTGTTCTACAGTACCGCCTTATATTTCATCTATTGAGTTACAGGTCCTTTTACGTGTAAAGCACCACCCCGCAAGCCGATTTCATGGGAGTCTCATTGTCTTGCTGGTTCGCCCCTTCTTTTGCCTAAGCTGTCCTTTCGGATTTTCAACTTAGCGGAATGCTCTATCTTGTCTGAGTCTCCTTTTCAGGTTTTCAACTCAGCGAGCTAATTTTTTTTTCTCTTTTTTTTATTTTTATTATTTTCATAACTGATCTGTCCTCATTCTCGAGGCTCTTCGCTCGTCCTCTTTCCCGAGGATGTTCTCCATTCTCGGAGTCCGTCTCCATTCCTGGAGTTCTTCTCCTAAATCTCCTGACCTTAGTCCAACATCTAAGAAACAAAAGACGTGATTTATAATTACTTGACTCTAATTTTTCCCGGTTAGCTGGGATTTATGCAATCTATGAATATCTTGAACATTTGTTTCAATAAAGGCGTTTGCATTACTTCTTAGTACATATGTAGGAAATAATGAACTGCATTGCAAGGATAACTCTGTCGCTAACTGTTCCTCACAGATTTTACAATTAACCATTTTTCTTGCTCACTCATGCTCTATATTTTGCTTGGGCTATCCTTTGCGGATTTTGAACCTAACGAGCCTCTTTTTTTTATGCAAAGATTGTTTAAGCCTATCCACGTTGATGGGCTCGGTGAACTCGTTCCCTTCCAAATCTGACAGTCTCACTGCCCCATTCCCCATCACCTTCTTGACTAGGTAGGCCCATTCCCAATTGGGCATGAACTTTCCCTTTGGGTCCATTATCAGTGGCTTCGACTGCTTGAGCACTAGATCACCTTCTCTGATCTTGGTGGGACGTACCTTCTTGTTGAAAGCCCTAGCCAACCTTTTCTGGTATAGTTGCATATGGTACAAGGCCTTTATCCTTTTCTCATCCAGTAATGATAACTCTTCAAACCTCTGCGAGGCCCATTCCTGCTCAGAAAATCCTGCCTTTGCTAGTACCCGCATTGACTGTATCTCTATTTCCACTGGTAACACTGCCTCCATCCCGTAAACTAAAGCATAGGGTGTGGCTCCCGTTTCCATTCTCACCGAAGTTCTATACCCCCACACTGCATACGGCAGTTTGTCAGCCCAATCTTTATAACTTTACGTCATCTTAGCTAGTATTTTCTTTATGGTTTTGTTGGCCACATCCACCGCCCCATTAGCCTGTGGCCTATAAGGTGATGATTTGTGATGCCCTATCCCGTACTTCTGTAACATCACTTTTGTTTCTCCCTAAAATTGGACTCCATTGTTCGTCACTATGTGATGTGGCATTTCGTATCGACATACTATATTACGGGCTATGAACATGGCCATCTGCTTCACCGTAACATTACAGAATGACTCGGCTTCCACCCATTTCTAAAAATAGTCTACCGCCACTACTATGAAGCGATGTCCATTTGATGCCTGCGCCCTGATTTCTCCGATCATGTCAATACCCCACGCTGAGAAAGGCCATGGTTTTGACAGTCCGTGCTGTTCCGTAGGTGGTAGATGGTTCAAGTTGCTGTGTGCCTGGCAATCGTGACAGTGCTTCACCAGCTTTGCGCAGTTAGCTTCCATGGACGACCAGTAAAATCCTTGTCTCACTATCTTGCGAGACAAATTCAATCCATTCAAGTGCGGTCCACATACTCCAGCGTGAACCTCTTCCATTACCTTCTGAGCCTTTTTTTTAAAAAAAATTTCAGCTGGATTCCATTAGCTTGTCTCTTGTACAGCTCTCCACTCAAACTCACATACTGGGATGCCAATTTCTGAATGGCTATTCTCTTTTTCTTGCTGGCTCCTTTTGGGAATTCTCCACATTCTAAATACAGCAGAATGTCATAGTACCAAGGTTTTCCATCTTCGACTTCTACTTCTAAGATTCTCATTATCTCATAACTGGGCCTGATAGCTGTTGTCAGCACAATGGGTCTCATCACCAATTTTTTCGAGTTTTCCCAAGTTACAGCTAGGGTGGCTAATGCGTCTGCCATTTGGTTATCTTCTCGTGGAAAGTGCTGGAATTTACAGTCAGGGATAACCTGTGTCAACTTCCTGAGATGGAGTAGGTAGGGTCTCAATCGGTCTTCCTTCAATTCCCATTCCTCTCGCATCTGTCTAACTACTAACATGGAGTCTGCATAAACTTCTACATCCCTAACTCCTAGGGCTATTAGCGCTTTCAGTCCAAAGACACATGCTTCATATTCGGCTATGTTGTTGGTTACTCCGAACGTCAACCTCTTGGCCATATGTAGGGTTTCTCCTTCGGGGGTTACTATCACAATTCCTATTCCAGCTCCTTTGTAATTCACCACCCTATCGAAATACATTTTCCACCCCTGGACCATTATGGCTTGAACCTCCTCGTCCAGGAATTCGAACTTATACTGATCTCCTTCTATGGGTTGTAATGGCAAGAATTCTGCTACGGCTCGCCCTTTGATTACCTTAGAGGTGAGGTATTCTATATCAAACTCCGTCAGCAACACCAACTATCTGTCCAACTTCCCTACCAGTGAGGGTACTGACTGCAAATATTTTAGGGGATTCTCTTTTGCTACTACTTGTATCTTATAGGATTGGAATTAATGATGCAACTTTCGGGAAGCCTATATTACCGCCAAACAGATCTTTTCCACCTCTTGATAGCAGGCTTCATACAGAAGCATCTTTTTACTGGGGTAGTAGACTGCATGTTCCACCCCTGTCTCATCTGCATGTACCATCATCACCCCCAGCGCTTCGGGTTCTATGGCCAAATACAACACCAAGGGTTTGCCCGACCTTGGAGGTTTCAGGATGGGCGATTTAACTAAATATTCCCTTATTTTGTCAAAATCTTCTTGACATTGCCTATTCCACTCCACATGATGGTCCTTCCTCAACAGCTTGAAGATGGGCTCACATACTAATGTTAGCTTGGCAATGAATCGACTGATATACTGGATTTTCCGAGAAAAGAACTAATTTCCTTTCCTTTCTTCGGTGCGGGCATCTCGGTAATTGCCTTGATCTTTTCAGGGTCCACTTCTATCCCTCCCATTCCTACCGTATGCCACAATAACTTCCTGAATGTTACCCCAAACACACACTTCTTGGGTTGAGTCGGAGGTTGTACTTATCGACTCTTTGAAGGAATTTCTCTAGCGCTTCTATATGTCCAGCCCTCGTTTCTGATTTAACCATCATGTCATCAACGTATACCTCAATCTCCTTATGCATCAAGTCGTGGAATAATATATTGGCCATTCCTTGATAAGTGGCTCCCGCATTCTTAAGTCCAAACGACATCACCTTGTAACAATATATACCCCACCCAGTGACGAATGCGGTCTTATGCTTATCTTCTTCGACCATGAAGACTTGGTTATATCCTGAGAATCCATTCGCCAACGAGTACATAGCAGTTAGATCCGTGCTATCAACCAACACGTCTATATAGGGTAGGGGAAAATCATCCTTTGGGCAAGCTTTGTTGAGGTCCCTATAATCCACGCACATTCTGACCTTTCCATCACTCTTTGGTACCGACACAATGTTGGCTAACCACTCGGGGTACTTCACCACATCTAAGAACCCCACATCTATCTGCTTCTTGACTTCTTCCCTAACCTTTTCAGCCCATTATGGCCTCATTCTTCTGAGCTTCTGTTTTACTGGTCTCACGTTCGGATAAGTTGGTATCATATGCTGGGCAATACCCCTGTCTACTTCTGGCATGTCTTCATAAGACCAGGAAAATACTCTTGGCATATTTTATTAATATTCTCTCTAATTCTTTTCGCTCATCAGAGGTAACCTCACTTGCAATCAAAATTTCCTTGGGGTTTTCACATGTACCAAGATTAAATGCATTTGTCTTTGTTGAGTCAATGTCAAATATGCTAATGTCATGCATGTCATGATGTGGACTAACAGGAAAAGACTCGAAAAAGTAAGCAAAATCAATGTCTTTAATATTAATAAATGCAGGATTACAATCAAATAAGTCAGGAAAATAAATATCTTCGTCATTTATAGCCTTGTCTTCTTCCGTCTCCTTTTTTCTTTCTTCGAGCGTCAGATTGTCCAACTGTAGTAGTTCTTCTTCCCATTTATCTTCCTCTACCTGTGGTCCTTTGCCCATCACATCCTTGAAGATTTCGAATCCTGGTACTATAATCTCATTGACTTCTACGGGTTCAGGCTCTTCTTGATATCATGTGGCTTTAACAAAGTATTCCATTAGCTTCATCCATTTTTTCTTGGTCTTCGGCTCATTCCCCTCAGATTAATACCCCAACCCTCTCTTAGTGGTCTGTCCCTTGAAATCTGGCAGTGCTCTTATTCTCTGGCCTCTAGCACTCAACCTGTGCCTGGCTCATATTTTATTCTTTCCATGATTCTAGCCACTTTAGGGTCCACCCATTCTTCGAAGTTTGCCGCCACTTGGAACCTTGTGAAAGGTTGTACGTCTAAAGTAGCCTTAACATTGTCTTCTTCAGCCCTGATGGTGACGACTTCCTCTACATACAAGAACTTAATAACCTGGTGCAAGGTGGATGACACGCCCCAAGTCTATGAAACCATGGCCTCCCCAATAACAGAGCAAATGTAGCTGGGATATCAAACACTATGAACTCCACCACATCTTCTATCAGACCCACTTTGACTATTGTGATGAAAGTGCCTTCGACTCCATGTTTGCTATCGTCATATGCTTTGATAGTTATGCTGGAGGGGCTCAAATCTGTTGTCTGCATACCCAACCTTGACAGAATCTTCAAAGGGCACACATTAATAGATGAGCCATCACCCACCATCACACAAGATGTCTTCTTGCCTGTTACTTCCGCTTTTATGAATAGCGGCTTGTTATGATTTCTCCCCTCCATCGAGAGTTCTTCTTCAGAGAATGTTATCATATGCCTACCTTCTTTCTGTACATACCCTACAAACATCATTGGGTTTTCATCTTCAGGTACCATTATCTTGCTTAGAGCTTCTACCATGGCACGCATGTGCTCTTGAGAGGCGCATAATAACTCCCTTATGCTCATTTGTGCCCGTGTCTTCTTCAATTGATGCAACACAGTATCCCCATCGGTGTTATCTGTATTCTCCATCACCTCTCGGCCTTCTATTAGCACTTTTTTGCCTTTCTCTGTTACATCACTATAAAAACGTCCACTGCGAGTCATCCTTTTTACCTCTCTATTCGTCACTGCTCGAGAAGTTTTCCCATAAGTCTCTCCCCTGCTCTATTTCATCTTCACTACTGCCATCTCATATCCCCATACAAGAAGCTTGGTGGTTGAGAGTTTGGAGGACAAAGCTTTCGGGTAGGCCGGAGTTGATCATGTAGGTGGGTGGTGGAATGGAGTGGTAGTTGGGTAGGGGGTTTGTGTGTGTGTTGGGTTGTTCTTTTTCCGGGTCGGGTATCATATGGGTGTCAATGAGGTTTTAGATCTCATGCCTGAGGCGGGTGCAGTTGTCAGTTTCATGGTTTTTTTGCTGATGGAAGTGACAATATAGGTTTAGGTCGAGGTAGTGTGGCACATGGTTTGGAAGTGGTTTGGGTTCCAAGGGTTTTAGGAGTCATTGCCTCTTCAGCTTTCCAAACACCTTTGAAAAAGGTCTACCAAAATTGGAGAATCACATGTTTCTGATAGCGGCGACCTCAGCAGGAGCGAGCTTGGACCTTGAAGGCCCCCAAAAGTCACTAATCATGGAGGTCATCCCTCTTAACTTGTTATAAATTGAGGGCTTGGTGCCCTTAATGATCATCTTAATATGGTCATTCTCTGAGGGTCGTGTCTGCATCTTCAAGAGCTGGCTTCTCTAGCGATCCACATAATCTTTGAAGGTCTCTTCTGGCTTCTGTTTGTTGTTTTCTAGGTCACGGAGTGACAAGTCTATCTCCATGTCAGTGACATATTGGTTCCGAAAGCCCTCCGCTAATTCCCTCCAGTCATCCCTGACCTTTTTCTCCAGGCCATGATACCATAACGGGCACCCCCTTCCAGTGAAATCCCGAACATCATCTGCACCGGACGATTCAACAAACCCACTGAACTCATTACTGAAACATATTGTCGGAATTGACCCTAGGATCCCCGTTTCCATTGAACTTGGCCATGTCAGACATCTTAAATTGGGGAGGCAGCTATTCTTCGAAAGTCATCACATCATAGTCTAATAGATCTTCATGTTTTCCCTTCATCTTGCGGGTAACTGACTTTACTTGTTCTCTGAGTTTCTGTAACTCTACCCGAGGCCCGACTATCCTTCCCGTGGCATACTCAGGCATGTCATCATAAAAAATACGGATTTCTTCGCTCACCCTATTCGGGGGCTCCTCACGCATTCAATCCTCATTGTTTTTTGTTCCCACTGTGCAAGGTACTGTCAGATTGGCCACAGCGTTGGTCAAAGCTTGTAGTTGTTCGGTAATTTTGGTGATGTTGGTCTCCAATTGATCCATGTAGGAACCTTCGCTGCCTGACGCATCCATGCTTGCTAACCACTTCTTGAAAAATCTTCCTTCTTCTTTAACCCAACATATATCTTTTATGGCTTTTAGGACAAGGGGTAAGCATTATACGTGTATGCATGCGATGCATGAGATGTATGTGGTTATCAAAACAACATATACCCTTCCGACCTTATTCCTCCCGCACTCGTGGTTAGTCTATTTCTGCCCTAGGTATGGCTCATTTTATGCACCAATGTGGGGTATACAAAATCGTTCTCTCTTATGCTACAGGGGCGAACCTTGGCTACCTCAGTCTATTTTCACCAGTAAAAGACAAAGACCGTCCATTCACACGATTGACTAACTTGACCGGCGTAAACACACGTATAACGCAAGCGCACGTATCGTTCAAGTAGTATAAAAATATCAATCCCACGAGGACTTAATATCTAAACTATTAATTTTATGAGGTCAAATGATTACTAATATCTAACAAGTTGATTGATTGATTTGAAATGGTGACGATTCTAAATTTTAAAGCAAGTAAATAAAATTGTCGAAAATAGGTTTGAAGAAAATTCAATATTAAAAACTATCTAGGGTTGTGATTTCTTCCAATATCATTTTAAAGATGAAGTGGTTATCTTAAAGTTGGGTAATATATTGATTTATTAACCTGGAACACTAAATTATGTGTAAGCCTCTGTCGATGGTCAGACACAAATACCCAGTTTAACCCAATTGAACCATATGTCTATGTCAACCAAATTATCTGGATTCATTAAGTTTAAGTTCCAATTATGGCTACCCCCGCCCGACAGGTATATTCCTATCCTGTAAGGAAATCTATTAAAGGGTTATCTATCCTCAAGGAAGATCGTGGGCTATTGAGTCTAAGGCTGAAACCTAAAATCCCTATGTCTAGTTCATTTAGATTTTCCAGATCAATTTTATTAATGGCCAGTTAATGAAAAAACATTAAGTTTAAGACACAATAAATAAATCTTTATATTACCCAAGCTATAATCTAACCCTTATAAAACGGTGATATTGGATTTCATCACAACCCCAGATAACTAATTTAGTTACCACACATAACTAGGGCTAATAAAAACTTAAAAGTAAAAGACATAAAATGAAAATGCTTGAAAGTAATTGCGGTAAAGTAAAAGCTGAAAAGTAAATTACAATAAAATAAAATGCTAAGGTAAAAGGAATTACTTTTACTACTACTAATTTAGATATCTCCCATAATATAATATATAAACTTGTGATAACATTACCAACCATCCATATAGGCGGTAACCTGATTAAGTCAAATTAAGTCCAACCGGCCATTAAGGCGGTAAAAAGATTTGTCCATGAACCTGCCATATAGGCGGTAAGAAAGTTTAATTACCAACCGACCAATCTGGTGGTATCCTTGATTAGTCAGGTTAAAACCAGATTAAAATGAATTGCCAACTGACCAATATAGCGGTATCCTTTTTAAGTCAATATTTTAAATAGTGAATATATTATATTTAAGGGAGATTAATCTAAATAGCAATAGTAAAAGAATTACCTTTCACCCTAGCTGGGGAAGTTACCTCCTCATTACTGAAAAGTAAAAACTGAAAAATTAAAGAAAGAAAAGTACTGTGCGTAAAAGTAAATTGCGGAAAGTAAAAACTGAAAAGTAAAGAAAAGAAAGTGCGAAACTGAAAATTAATTACTGAAAACTAAAAAAAACAAACTAGATACAATCTTCTTATTTATTCATTAAGAATTTCAAAGAAGAAAGTATGATTTTACAAATGAAATGGCTTGGTATTTATAGGCAAAATTTTGCCACCATCAAATCATCAATCAATTTCTCCACCAAATCCATTATTAATTTCTCCACTAATTACTCCACCAAATCCATAATTGCTCCACTAATTGCTTATCTTGTTTGGTGGTGATTTGATAATTTTTATTAATTATTTATTAATTAATATTTTGCTTTGAAAATGATTGATAATGACTTTTAATAATTACACTCCACACAAGTCTGGATGGTTCATCAATTTCGGTCATGAAATCTTCAGAATTAGAAAATATTTTCTCTTTGAAAGTTGTAGATATTTGAGACTTCTTTAATCTGGCACTTGAATCAGCTCAATCCGATATCTGAGTAAAAGGTTATGCCCAAACTACGACAGATGCGCAAAACTGGAATTTCCAGCACTTCGTCAAAACGCCCTTTCAAGTTTCCAATCTCCAAAATTAATATATCAAGTCCAATAATTGCCCTTATTTGATCCAAATTTCGTCCTAAATGATTTCATTGAGTCCCGATATTATTTTATCTGCAAAATAAAATAAAACATATCAAAAACGTTCATCAAACCCGAGAAACTAAACAAAATATTAAGTAAAAGGGGCGGTAAATATTGATATATTTTCCGCTCATCACACCCCCAAACCTAACATTTTGCTAGTCCTCGAGCAAAACAACAAAATAAAATTAAAATTAAACAAAGCCACTTTCGTAGGGATCACGGTTGCATTTAGCGTATGCAACAAGCCTTTAAACCCCTAGGTGTCCCTAGTGGACGAGTTGTAGTCTCGTGAGGGTTTACAGCAACGATACCCACAAACGTTTTACAAAATTAAAAAGTTAGTTAAAACTAATGCACACAAAAGCAAAAAGACAAGCGAAAAGAGAATAAAGAAGTTAGTGACTAATCAGGTGAAACTTCTACTCCAAGTTACTAGTTGTTTTGTTTTATTCTAAATTACCGAATAAGTAAATTCTCCGATTATTTTTTACCATTTCCATATACACAGCTAACAAAAATATAATCAACTCATTTTTGCCCACAACAGTCATAAGTGCAGTTGATAAGAGAGTAATATTTTTGTCCTAAAGTTCTATCAGATTTCACACCTTTTTTATAGCAATGGAATAATTTTTCTCATTTTTCTGATTTTTTCTTTGATTTTTTACTCTATTTTTTATTTATATACAATATCTTCCATCTATGTAGTGAGTGTTGGGTCGGTGGCTCCCAAACCAGTTGGCTTTAGGGCACCAGGTGTTAAGACACCCCTACGGACTTAATTACTCAGACTTCAGATATATATATTTTGCAGCATCTTTGATCCATGTAGCGAGCTTTGGGCCAGTGACTCCCAAACCAGTTGGTTTTAGGGCACTAAGTGTTAAAACACCCTTACAGACTTAATAACTCGGATATCAGAAGTTTTTTTTTTTTTTTTTACTCCACTGCTTTTTGAGATGTTTCCTCCAATTAAACTAGAGCACTGAATATTACAAACTTTTCAATTTTAGCTCATGTCCGTATGTTACTATATATGTTGATAATATATGTCAACTGAGCATATGAAGATTCATTTTAGTCAATTTTATGGAGAGAATTTACAAATTAAATAATTCAAAAGGAAATAAACAAAAATTAACTTGTTTCGAATTAGGTTTGAGATACGTCTCAGGAGTGGAAACTCCTTACTCGGCTATCTTTTACCAATTTCACCTTTTTAGTCAAAATAAAAAAACAAAACAAAAAATATTTGTAATTTTTGAAAATTTTCCAATTTTTTTGTATTTTTCGAAAAATTTTGGACTAAAAATAAAAATAACACACAAACTAAAAACAAGGTACTGATCAACTAATTCCCTCCCCCAAACCTAAATGAGACATTGTCCCCAATGTCTTAAACAGTAGAAGAAAAGTTTAGAAGATAATACCTGGTTAGCTGAAATTCTACAAGAAATTAAAGGTTAAGATCCAGATTAATTCTACGCCTCTTACCACGATCGTCCTCAAACCAATTTATTTTTGAAAGGATAGGGTCAACTTGTGGTTCATAGGCTATGAGTTGGTATATTAGATCCGGAGCAGTTCTGGTAGTGAAGAGGAGTTCTTTCATAGGTTTTGACACGAACCCATTTCTTCGGGCATCATCAAGAAACACACAAAGAAAATCATAAAATCCATCAACATTAAACAGTCCAAGCGGTTTCTGGTGTATGTTCAGGTTCGCCCAAGATAGAACTATAAAAATTTCCTCCAATGTACCCAAGCCACCTGGCAAAGCGATAAAAGCATCAGCACAGTTAATCATTTCTACCAGTCATTCAGACATACCTGACACGATCAGTTCCTCTCCGTTTGATGATCCAATAAGATTTGCCTCTGCCAAGGGTTTTGGGATGATTCCCAAAACATGACTGCCTCCTTCATGTACAGCTTTTGAAACGATCCCCATAAGTCCAAGATTGCCTCCGCCATATATTAAGTGCATATTCCTTGCAGCTAAGACTCGACCCAATTCCTGTGCTGCTTCTATGTATTGTGGTTTAGTACCAACAGTAGTACCGCAAAATACACAGATATTTTCAACTTGTCTTCTTGAAGTGGCTTCCATTTTTATGTATTTCTTTCTCAACTCTGGATGCCTTCAAAAGTGCAATGACGGGCTGAATTTATAGTACCTGAAAAGGGTGAGTAAAAATAGCACAAGTATCTTCCAGAGGACGATTAGTAGTGAAAATATATCGTGATAGTCAAAAAGGTCTGGATCCTGTCGGAGAAAATAAAAGAAAACAACAAAACAAATCACAATTATTAAGAAAAGACAAAGAGATATAATATTTACAAGAAAAGTAACGGCTTGATTGACGTCTATGCGTCAGGGACAAGCTTCCCATCCAATTTTCTTATAAATTGGCAAACAGGGTCTTTTTGAGTCAGATTCCCGAGACTTAACAGTTGTCTTTCTTTTGGAATTGTGTATGTAATTTGCGAATGGCTATGTGAACATATCCACTGGGATGCGTCTCAAGAGTTAAAGATATTCATCTAAAGACTCCTTACTCAAGCCATCTCTAATGAATTTAATTTTGTCTTCGCGATTATCAGACACCATTCCTGCCAATCGTACTCGTGCTTCAATTACCCAACGAATATCATTAGGAACACCGTGAATTGTCAGTAACCTCATCCGTTCCAAGCGAGCTTTGTATACTTTCATCAGAGATTTTTGAGGGAGAGAAGGAAATTGCTTGCGAAGATTTGCGAGAGCATCTTCCATTTTTAAATGACTAATCCTGCAAAAATTAAACACACAAAAATAAAACACACCAAATCACAATATATACACAAATTGCATGGGTTGCCTCCCTGCTAGCGCTAAGTTTAAAGTCGTCAGCCAGACTTGGCTTCTCGAACGTTAAGCTGGATCTGAAAGTGTAACACTTTCTTTTTGTCGCTCAAATGATTCTCCCCAGTAGTGCTTGACACGCTTGTTTTTAACCTTGAAAGTTTTGTTAGCGTCAGGATCATGTATCTCAACGGCTCTATTTGGTAAAACTTTGGTGATCACAAATAGACCTGACCACCGTGATTTTGGCTTCCATGGGAAGAATTTTACCCTTGATTTGTTTAACAGTACATTCTGCCCTGGTTCCAGTTTTATGCGCACTAACTTCTCATCATGTCTCTTCTTGCCCTTTTCTTTGTACAATTTAGCATCCTCAAAAGGCTGATTGTGAAATTCCTCCAATTCGTTGAGTTGGTGGAACTTTTTCTCTTCTGTTGCTTGTAATGCAAGAATTGGCTCCTTCAGTACAAAAGACGCTTTATCTTTAGGCTCCACAGGCAATTGACATGTTTTAAGTTTGTCAGTAGAACTTTGCATTGCATTGGAGTTCTGAATGGTACTGTGTATCACATTGAGTCTGAAACATTCCTCCTTCTTTTCATCATCTGGGAAATTCATGGCCTTGAAAACATTGAATGTTACTTCTTGGTCCTGTACCCTCATGGTTAATTCCCCTTTTTGTACATCAATAATGGTTCGACCTGTAGCCAAGAATGGTCTCCCAATGATGATTGGCACGTCTGCATCTTCCTCCATATCAAGGACAATAAAATCTGCTGGGAAAATGAATTTGTCAACCTTGACTAGCAAATCCTCAACTACACCTCTTGGAAATACGAGCGTTCTATCAGCAAGTTGCAGTGAGACTGATGTTGGCATTGTTTCTCTAATCTGCAGTTTCCTGAAAATAGAAAAAGGCATCAAGTTAACACTCGCACCTAAATCACACAAAGCCTTACCAAAGTTATGTTCTCCTATGACGCAAGGAACAGTGAAACTGCCAGGATCTTTCAACTTCGGGAGGGAAGTTTCCTCTGAATGATGGCACTGCATTCTTCTGTTAATGCTACTGTCTCGTAATCTCCCAATCTCCATTTTCGTGAAAGAATATCTTTCATGAATTTGGCATAGGTGGACATTTGTTCCAACGCTTCTGCAAATGGAATGTTGATATGCAGCTTTTTGAAGATCTCCAGGAACCGAGAAAACTCTTGTCCAATTTGTTCTTCTGAAGACGTTGAGGAAAAGGTGGAGGTGGAGTGATCTGTTCTTTTTCCTTTGCTTCTTTTTCCTCCATCTGTGCTTTGTTTCTTTTGGAACTTCCTCAGCAGCTGTTTTGACTCCAACATCTTTGTTAATTTCAGTACCACTTTTTTGTTGGTTTTCTATAAGGTCCCAAGATCAAACAAGACATGAAATTATGTGTGAACACACCAACGGAGGTAGCGGAATACTCACATTGATCGGTTGAGTCGATTTGGAGATGATTCAAGCCCAAAAACGCACTGCATTGATCTCATCACTGCAACAGTCCACTGTCCTACAAAAATAGAAAATTGAGTGAAGAAACGGAGCTCCAATCTTCGTCGGATGGATCCCGTCTCATGGGGGAACCTCCCTACCACCTTCGCAAGACTCGTAGTGTGCTAGCACTTGCGGTTTTCACCATGAAAACCCAACTCTTGCTCCCCTAAACTCACGCCCAAACTGGTTCAAAACCAGTGAAGAAATGGCCACCATTGCCGTGAGAGGAAGAGAGAATTTTTGAGAGAAAAATGTGTTGTGTAATTAAAATGATTTACCAAAAATCAATTTATATTTATGCCATAATTTATTAAATTAATAATAAATTTATGACACAACACATGCAATAGCTTAGAGTGTCAAACACTCAATTTCCATGCAATAACATTGAGTGCATTGTACACTATCTACATGCAAAGCATTAGAATGACATGTGTCATGTGGGCCCCACACGTTTCCAAATGAAAGTGGGCCCACGTGCACTCACGCGTTCGGGTTCGATATTTCTGAAATACCGAGCTTACGTCGCGACGTTAATTCAATCGAATTTAAATAAATAATTACCCCTGGCGAAATTATTATTTACGTCGCTAACGAATTAATTCTGAATTAACTCGTTTGCCCGAATTAAAATCTAATTTTAATTCCGCGTCGAAATCTAATTCCGTTTAATATATCGAATATATTAATTCATCGATTAATTCCGAATTAATCGTTCTCTCTCTTTAGACGACATTTATCCCGGATAAAATATCTCCGTTATTAATCCTAGATTAATTTTCTCTCTCTTCTATTATAATCCCAGATTATTCAAGAGTGCGAGTTGTGCGTCATCGGTGGATTATCGGGAAGCGACCCATGAGATCCCCGGATAATCTGGCAGTAAATACGGTCGTCGGAGTATCCGAATCACGTACGTACCAAGTACTACGTTCTACCGATTTACGAGACAAGGTCGACTCCTAGCAAAGCACCAAGTCTTCCCAAGTTCTCCGGACATATTCATCAAAGAATATCTAGATCTGTATCAAGCGTAGTATACAATTGTATTGTGCATATTGGCCCAGTATCGGATAATCACGTGCTAGGGCTGGGCTGGATAAGTGTCTGCCCCGTCCGAAACACATATCGGATGTCTGGTAACTAGTCTCTATAATCGGATATTCATGACCTGGTCATAATATCACGATTGGATGCGCATCACTTAAGAGCACTAATACCGTATCCTGCGTGACATCATCTCCACTATGACTGGAGTGACACTTCCGTCTTGACATCACATCCAATACACTACGATTCCTGATAAACCAGAAGAGAAGAGGTGAACACAGAACCAGTTAAGATCCCCCAACACCAAAACCAAAGTTTACCGATTGTCGTAAGTATTAGCGATGCAAGTCTCAGTTAAGACTATACACACCTACCTTGATTTCGGCCTCCCATAGACACCTAGTCATAATACCAATGGGATTCTGAAGGGTCTATCCAGAGCGAAGCTGTTTCCCGTACCATCGGTGAAACACGACTCCTATCGCACTTGCACAAGTATCCAATACTTATATATATGAGAACTATGCCGTTGTGCCCTCACAACGCGCACAAGTGCAATACTAGCCTATTCCGCATTATCGATGTCCAGTCTCGATAATACTACGGCTAGGGATATTTAATGATTAATCCTTCGTGGACTGATACTGTCTCATATCATCTCAATCCAGGAACTAATCATAGGGACCTCTCTTCATTTATATATCTATGGTGATCTAATCACAAATGACGAGAGTGCAATTTCCTTGTTACATAGTTAATTTGCTACAACAACACAATGATCTGTGCAAATAGTGACGCTATGGGTCATTTTGTCCAACAATCTCCCACTTGGCACATTGCGAGTCACTCAAGTGTCCTACACCTGAACTATGTACGGTTCGCTCAAATTGCTGAGGAAAGGTTTTCGTCAGCGGATTTGTTCGATTATCGTTTGACGCGATTTATACGATCATCACATCGCCACGATGTATGATCCGAACGAATCAGATGATGTAGAAGTATATATCTGGATCGTCGATGAGACCTTTAATTCCTTAGCCTGTGCTGACGCCTAGCTCAGCTGCTAACAGAACTATATCTAATCTAATTAGATTTACTTTCGACCCAAAAGACTTCTATTGCTGCCTCAGCTGCAGCAATAATCCGCATTTGTTGTTTATTCGGCAACAGTTATCTTGCTTGGAAGATTTCCAGCTCACTGTCCCGTTATTCAAACTTTATAGTACCGCAGTATTTAATTGTTTGGAAACTTGCAGCAGTGATCCCAGTCACTTCAAGTTCTCCTTCTCCATAGTTTAAGATAGCATCTTTAGTTCTCTGAGATACTAACAGATGTTCTTAACTTCAATCCAGTGACTGTCACTTGGATTGACCTGATTGTGACTCCATATGCTTGAAGCGTATGAGACACCAATACAAGTACATTTTAAATGTACAATTTCTCAGAGAGTGTTAACAACTCCAAATCTATCCCAGTAGATCTTTATTCCTCTAATAAAGGTTGTTATCTCCCAGAATTCTACGGAGAATTTCTATTGAAAGCCAAGCTTTCAACAATAGCTATATGGGAATATCACTATTAGTGCAATCTCCCACTAACCTCCTTATATACACAAGAATTATTTCGTTTTGAGTCAAATCATAAACCATTATGATTATTTCAAAACAACAGTTCCAAGAACCTTATGCTTGCATCAATCCAAACATGGATCGAATAACCCGCAAACCTTGTTTGTCGGTCATACAAAATCGTCAGGATGTTGTAAACATCCTCCAAAAGGTTTCCTTTTCAGGAAAGCGATTTTGATCTATAACTGACACATTTCATAAATGAAATATACAGTATTTTCAAGCATCTTCAAAATAGATTTACCATGGCAACAGGTAAAAGGTTGAACCGTTATTAACATAATGTTGATAACGATACCTTTCCGTCAAAAGCACAGCTTTGCACGTTGGTATGTTGCCTTCCATGTATGTCTTCCTTGAAGACGTTTAATGTACCATAGGCACAACGCCTTGTGGTACAACAACTAGTATCCAAACATAGTTGTTATACATGGAATCCATTTCGGACTCATGGCACTTTGCCATAACAGGGAGTCGATACCTCGTATCACTTCCTCATAACGTAGTCGGATGGTACACCTCCATAAGATTGACATCTTAATGAGGTTAGATCAGAAACCCATACCTAGGTTGTTTTCTGACTCTATCCGATCTACTAGGTTCTTGTGTATTTGAAGATTAATGGTATAGTTTCATCATAGATGAACTATTTGCGTTCCATTACGGACTTCGTGCTTGAACAGTAGTATAACTCCGATTTTTTTTTTTTATCGAGTATCACTATCCTCCCACTGACCACTGCATATCGGTATTCCTCTCAGGAAAACCGCATGGTGAGCAACAATTACATTGTTCTCATGTGGGATTTACAAGTACTATACTTAAGGTTTCCCTTAAGATAACCTATATTGGCACTTATCCAATTTGGGTCCTTAGTTTGGTATCATCCAAACGCTATGCCTGGCATACCCAAATTATCAGGAATGAGAAACCTCGTTTCTTTCCCTGTTCATATCCTATATGATATCTGTCAAACAGATTTATATGGAACCTTATTCCAAATAAGTTTTGCACTGTCAATACATATCCTGTTGAAGGAAATAGTAGCTCAGAGCGACTCGTGATAAACCTTATTATGTCCAACAAAATTCGGTTTTAGTTCAGACACATCGTCTAACTGACGTGTCTCAAGAGGAGTCCTCATCTGAAAGAATACATACTCTTTCATGTACATATGAAACTTACTGCTTAAGTATTTTCCATGACGGTATACCGTGGCGGAATAATACTATAGCCGATCTGGTTATTACTTCGTGTCGAAACTCTAAAGTTTCGGATCTGTGTCTTCAAAAGAAACACATAACCACAACGTGATGTCACATCCGTTAAGGTCAAGAAATATTCATGTTTACATCTAGCCTAGTTAGATATGGGCCCACTTACTTCACCATGAATAGGGCCAACAGATCGGTGGCTTTTTACTATTACCAAGCAAATAGTATTTTAGGTATTTAACCTAATAAACTAGATTCGTAGACCTTATTTGAATAGTCAAATCAGTCCTAGTACCCACTCTTAAAAGTGTGGATATACGAGTCTTCTTTAATTGTGTCCTAGACAACAATGCCACAAATAAGTCTCTATTGATCAAATCAATATGAGCTATTTATTTGTCATTTTATATGTTTGATATTTTATTTATATTCAAAATATAAATTCTGTTATTTACATCCAATGTATTTATCTCAGTATCATTTTATATATTGAAAACACTTTAGTGTTCTAAAATATAAAGGTTTTATCCGTATGGATCAAACACTGATATAGAGATAATGTCTCTAGTAAAACTAGTTACATTATAACATTTCCTAATTTAAGTACATACCAAAAGGGCAGTTCCTAAACTTAGGTATCTACGGTCGAAACAGCGACTTTCGTCCTGTTTCCAATTCGCAGAGAGAAATCTCGGCTTGAAGCCAGTATCCAGCTCAACAGCGGATTCTGAACGTCAAATACATATATTTTATGTACCACACTAAGTATTTAAAATCCAATTTAATACTAGTAGTGAACATAACTTTGAAAATATTTTAAAGTTAGAGCCTCGCCCTTCTTTAATTCCTTCGTGTCTTCATATCCAAATGGTAGTCACTTTGGGATATGTCAATTATCCTTTTCAATATTTCACAAACCACTTGGGTTCTAGAATATCGAAATGATGTTGCACCTTGTGCTACATGCCCAATTGCAAACTTTGACTTTTCTCCACTAGAATAGTCAATTAATTCTCCAAGAATTATTATTGCAATTTTAATACTTTTAAATCTAAAGATAGATTTATTATACGTATATTAATAAGCACTAAAGTCATCATCACATAAATCTTCCAAAGACTTATGCTCTACTATTTGCTTAATTTGGGGCTTAGTCATAATAAGTTATTTTATCAAATAAATTAACCTATTATTAATTCCCAATTGAAAATTAAATCATTTTAAAACATTTAATCCAAGGATTATATATTTTAAATATTCAACCTTCAATCTTTCTTGATTTCAAGAGTCCAACTATTTAATCAATTTTTAATAAGGTACTATTTATTATAATGATTACAAGAATCCAATTATTTAATCAACTAGAATTTTAATATTGATACTATAATCCCATTATAAAATCAACTATCATGGTTAATTCAATTATATTGATTACTAAATCCAATTATAACAATATAAACTATATATGAATGAGTTTGTATATAGTCCAACTATATATATTTTTAAACAACATAAAATATTAGTCTGACTACTACTTTTGATTAATATGACG